>OZ024821.1:135319822-135549822 GCA_964016985.1 Anodontia alba
TAAGTTGTGCATGAAAAAATTTTTATAACTTCAGGGCCTGGCATGTAGAGTTAAAAGGGTTAAGGCTCTTCTGTTGTGTGAAAGGACTTGTGACATTTTCATTGCAGGACGAAACCCGCGCCCCGCGGCCCTAGTTTATACTATGAGGAGCCGAAGAAACCCTCTAAGGTGATAACGTGGGACGAGGCAACTGACGCCAGACCTCCGCTGAGAATAGATATGGAGGGACCCGGTCCCACAAACTATTCCCCGATGAACAAGCCTTTATACGAAACCAACTCACCGGCATGGAGCTTCGGATCAAGATGTCAACCAGAAAAAGGTTAGGAAGTCTTTTGATTTGAAACATAAATCTGGACTTGAAACGCATGTACGGAAATAAATATCAGTGTGAACAGAAACGTGGGCTGCTTTAAGCCAGCGCCCGCTGATATGTCCCGCGGAAGCGCGGGCTGGTATAAGCAAGTGTTAGTTGATCTGATGACATACGAAGATCAGTATCCTTGTAAGTACAGTCCATAACGCTAGAATGGACCGCGTTTTGCATGCGAAGGTTAGTACACACTTTCTCCCATTCTAGTAAGTCTCTTTTTTCTTTATGTCTAAGGAAGAAAAGAAAACAAACAAATTATATGCCTCATCATAGGTTGATGAGGCCCGAGGCCACCTCCACAGAACTTACAATTTTATATCTATTTATAACAGATTTAAAGCTAGTCATCTGGCTCCTCAGCAAATACAGACAATTTTGTAACTTTTGGACTGCATTCAACTAAAGTTCTTTTCGCTTTAGGCCGATTGTTTTGAAATTGTACATATAGTTTTGTCATGGTCTGAAGATGCGCATGTGATTTGGATATAATTGTATGATTATTTTTTAGTAGTTTTTTGCGTTTTAAACTTAATCAGTTTTCTCTAGCTCCAATACTGTCAAAGTGTACCTTGTGTCTGCAACTCCCCCTACAGTTTTATGCCGATCTTTTTGAAGTTGTACAGATGTTTTTTGTCATGCTCTGAAGATACATGTATGCGTGTTATTTGGATATAATCATCAGATTAATTTTTATCACTTTTTTCCGCATTTTGAACTTAGGCAGGTTTCAAGCTCAGCTCAGATACTCTCCAAGTGTATAGGTAGAGGATACCTTGTGTCCGCAACTGCTACAGTTTTCTGCCGATCTTTTTGAAAGTGTACACGTTTTTGCCATGCTCTGAAGATGTGCATGTGATTTGGATATAATCCTCAAATCAGTCTTTATCACTTTTACCGCCTTTAGAATTTAATAATATTTTTGTTCACTTTTCCGTATTTTTACATCGTCATTTTTCGAGCTCCAGTACTATCAAATTGTATACATAGTAGGTACGTTTGGAGGAATGTTTAAAAGACATAGGGACAAAATTCTCTGAATTTGCTTGTTTCTTTCTGTTTCAGTCGGTGGCTCGAGAACATCATGGGAAAAGACATGGTTTTGTTCACCAAGTGTTTGGACAAATAAAGTTGACTTTTACAATGATTCTGCGGTAAGATACTGTTGTGCTTTCGACGTCCTTTGGAAAAACGATTTGAAAAGGCGTTCTATTGTCCCCTGCCTTTCCAAAGAAAAACGAGGGAACAAAGCATTTGGCGTTCCATAATTCCGAAATTCTGTATTCCTCGCGCCTCTGACAGTAAGTACCTTGTGGACGCTACTCCTCCTATAGTTGTAGATGTTTCTTTTTGAAACTTTGCAGGTGTTTTTGTCATGGTCTGAAGATATGCCTGTGCTTTTGGCATATTCCTGAAATTATTTTACTTTTTCTGGGTTTTAAACTTAGTCATTTTCGAGCTCAAATGGTATGGTTAGCAGGTATCTTGTGGGCGCAGTTCCAACTACAGTTGGGGGTAGATCTTTTTTAAATTTTGTAGGTGTTTTTGTCATGATCTGAAGATATGCATGTATTTTTTGGTATATTCCTGAATTTTTTGTCACTTTTGCTGGGTTTGGAACTTAGTCATTAATCGAGCTCAAATAGTATAGACAACGGGTACCTTGTGCACGCAACGACTCTTGGCACAGTTATGGACGGTTCTTTTTGAAACTTCGCAGTTGTTGTTGTCATGGTCTGAAGATGTGTGTGTGTGTGTGTGTGTGTGTGTGTGTGTGTGTGTGTGTGTGTGTGTGTGTGTGTGTGTGTGTGTGTGTGTGTGTGTGTGTGTGTGTGTGTGTGTTTTGTTTTGTTGGTGTGTTTTTTCTTTTCTTTTTTTTTTTTTTTTTTTTGTATTTTCCTGAAATTATGTTTTTTGTCACTTTTGCTGGCTTTTAATCTTGATCATTTTTCGAGCTCAAATAGTATACGTAGGTAGTGGGTACGTTGTGGACACAACTCCAACTTCAGTTGTGGACGGTTCTTTTTGAAACTTTGCAGATGCTTTCATACGCATATATATTTTTGGTATATTCCTGAAATTATTTTTATTATTTTTTTCTGGGTTTTGAACTTGATCATTTTTCGAGCTCAAATAGTTTTGTTAATGGATATCTTGTGGAAGCAACTCCAATTATAGTTGTGGGTGGTTCTTTTTGAAACTTTGCAGGTGTTTGTCATGGTCTGAAGATATGCATGTGTTTTTATTACATTTCTCAAATTATTTTTGCCACTTATGACATCAAGAAATAAACCCTCTGCAAAATAACTTTAAAAACACATCAAGTTATCTAATTGAGTTGCAGTTCATATAGTCATATACTTACAAACGGCGGGAGACAAATTTTATATTTCATGTTGAATTTTCTTCCTCTATTTGTGATTGAGAGTCATAGCGCCATAGATGAGAGAGGGTATCCACATAATATTTTCATTATTTCTCCACAAAAACATACAGTGTTAGCGCCTTGGTGAGGCGCTTCTGCGCTTCTTATGAGTACCCACAACACATGTGGTCGTGGAGAAATAAGAAAATACCAGCATTTTTCGGTTGAAATAAAGTGCCTTATCTTCCCTGTCTTTAGCGCCTTGGTGAGGCGCTTCTGCGCTTCTTATGAGTACCCACAACACATGTGGTCGTGGAGAAATAAGAAAATATCAGCATTTTTCGGTTGAAATAAAGTGCCTTATCTTCCCTGTCTGCTAAAATTGAGCCGATCCATGTGGAACAACTGTGCCTTCGTGGCATATGCGGACAGCGAAGATCCTGAGCAGACTGTGTATCCGCGCAGTCTGATCAGGGTCTTCTCCGCCCACCTATAGGATCATTAGATAGTACATAATACACTACAACCTCTTTATAACGCGCCCCTTTATAGCACGGTTTTGGATATAACACGGTTCAAAGATGAATCCCAAAAATGTATAGATTATATTGAAAAATGACCATAAATAAATCTATACATTTTTGTTTGGATATAACACGGTTGTTTAACTAACACGGTTTATGCTATGGGCCCCAACAATAGTGCTATAAAGAGGTTGTGGTGTACATGTATATCGATATAAACAAAGATGATTAGCAGACTCAACGACTATGCTGGCTGAACTTGATCTATGCTCTGGCCCAGCGGTTATAAAACTTTTTTCATCCTCAACTCAACTGAGCTTGAAATTTAACTTAGTCATAAAAATAAAAATACCAAAAATTTAAAACTTTTTTCATGATCAACTCAGCTGAACATGAAATTTGTTTTATTATAAATCTTAAAATACTGACAAAATTTTGATTGAAACTTCTTTCATGCTCAACTCAGTGGAGCAAGCTCAGCTGAATTGAGCATGTAAGAAGTTTCAAAATTTTGTCAGTATTTTAAGATTTATAATAAAACAAATTTCATGTTCAGCTGAGTTGAGCATGAAAAAAGTTTTAGAACCTCGGGTCGATATCGCTTTTTTCTCATTACGAATCTCAATGCTTATACTTTGTTGAATAATAATCTGTCAAATCCTGTCTTTATAAACTGCAACATCCCTGGGGTATCCAGGCTTTGGGGTAACAAAGGAACAAGCCCAACTGTTTCAGGGAACAAGGGAACGTTGCCAAATACTTTAAGGGATTAAGGGAATGACTGGTTTTGGGGAACAAGTAACAGGAAAATATTGAAAATCACTTTTAGGGAACAAGGGAACATGACTGATTGTTCTTAGGGAAAAAGGGAACATGGTATAGCCTTGGAGGGCTTTCTTGCAGGATGGAATGCGTGTGACAGTGCAAAATGATGAGTGCGAAGGAATAATAGGTGGGTCTTAAGGGGACTAGATACACTTGGCAGATTTTCCGCCATTTTTGACAAGGGAGACAACGTTTATGATTTCCTGTTTGCTTTCTTGCACATCAAGCTCTTTCTGCTTTGTGGGTCTATGTTGTTCGCTAGGATTCAAGGTGAAGACACCATGCTGATGAGAGTCTGGTCTGTTTTTTGTTGTTTAGATGGGATACGCAAGAATCTGCGTCTGCATCTTAGGCCTTACAATGTTTATTTCTTTACTGCAGACCCTACCAACATCGGCAGTGGCGGATCCAGAATATGAAGTGATGGGGTGAGGTCGGGGTTCAACAAAACCTCCTTTTTAGCACAATTTATTTCATTTAACTGAGAAATTTATGCATAGAAAAAAACATGATGAAAAACAATCAAACTGATGCTCCTTCGAAAATTGGAATCTCTTTCTTTAATCTAGACTGGTTCCGGTCGATTCTGCACTTTATTTTTCATTCTTTGCCGCTTACTGTAGCTGGATTTGTGTCTTTAATCCCATTTCATTTGTTTTTCTGCAGACATCCATCTTTTCCACTAAGAGACATAACTCAGTAAATCATTATAAGGTGTTCTAGATTGCATACCCTGAGAAGAAAAGAGAAAATGATAGAAAATATAGCGTCTGGAGACACAGTATCTGAAATCCTGCATTCGGTTCTATTACCCATCTGCCAAGTCTAACCAGGATTTTGTCATTTTCTCGCATAAAAAATGGGGTCATAAATATAATAGGAGGTAACGAGAAAATACCGAAAAAGCAGCAGTTTGAACGTTTTGACATGAATTCTTTGTTTGTAGTACAAATTACATGTAACTAAAAGCCTGATAGATCTAGATATTATTGCAGACGACATTCTAGAGTTTTAATTTCCCCCGAAAACAATGCTTGATATTTCATGTGGACCGAAGACAATACACTTGAAATGTGAAACCTTATTTTCTCGGAAGTATAGGAAAATGTTTTAGAACATCGGCTGCTACTGTCGTGATTAAAATTGCTTTATACTTAAAGCACTAAGCAAAAGTGTAGCAGACGACATTTATTAGTAATTTGAGATTTATTAGCATGAAACATTTCATGCTCAGCTGAGTTGAGTTAGCATGAGATAATTCATGCCCAGCTGAGTTGAGCATGAAAAAAGTTTTATAACCTTGGGCCTGGAGTCTGACCAGGGCCTAAACTCTTAGCTTGCATAATGTTTGGATACTGCTGAATATATTGACGTACAGACAAGGCCCTGCTCTGACTGCGCAGATACCCTGGCTGACCTGGGCTATCACTGTTCACAAATGACACGAACAACGTTCTCTTCTGCTACAGGTCATTTATTTTTCTTACAGTGGCCGTCACCTACACATTATAAAGCCAGACCAATGCTGGGCCCCCGACAGAGGACACTGAGTGAAGCCCCTTCATTCACGATAGGGGTCAGGAATGAAATGACAATAAATAAATCAGGTGAGCAAATTACATACCCAGCAAACACACAAAGTCGCAGGAACGTCGTTACAACGTCGCTGCAACGTCATGTATCAACATTGTTGGGACGTTGTGTGTTTGCTGGATATGCGTGTATATGTACTCTTTTTTTTTTTTTTTTTTTTTTTTTTTTTTTTCGTGTGGGGTGGGGTGTTCTGTGGATATGTCAAATGGTTTAATTCAAACTAAAGTATGGTAACCCACTTAAATAACTATCTGCAAGGATTTAACCATTAAAATGTTATGCAAAATTGTAGCAGATGACATTTTAATTTTTTTTTATTTTTCAGAGAAAATAAGACTTATCGTTTCATGTGAATCGTCTGCTGGGCAGACGATTCACTTGAAACGTCAAGTCTTATTTCTTTGAAAAAAAAAAAAAAAAATAAAAAAATATCAAAATGTCGTCTGCTGCAGTGATTAGTGCTTTATGGGCTAAATAATGATTGCATAACTCCTGCAATACTATCGCAATGGATGCTTGTTTTTAACCCATTGAAGACTGGAGACCCCTAAACGGGTAACTGGCAAACAGTGCAAACCCAGATCAGACGCCGCAGAACGCGGCGTCTGATCAGGGTCTCCACTGTTTGCAAATAGTTAAACCATTTTTCTTTAGGAATATCTACATCATATAACCTTACATAACTAAAATCGAAAATGGACCCTTCCAATATATAGGGTGGGAGAGTTTATTCAGTCTTTAATGGGTTAAAACCTTTATAATATTGCATTTACCCTAAGCATTGGGATAGATAGACCTAAGAATGGTGTAGACCTAATCAGACACCACAGCATATGGCGTCTGACAGGATCTGACACCCATCCAGCAGTTTCTTGACACATTAACAAGTAGTAAAAGGACTTGTTCAAAGCTAAGTACAATAGGAGTTAAGGTGTCCCAGTACATCACGAAAACATGCCTATATAATTTTGACCCCCTTAAACCCCATTTATACAGTAAAACTGGGGTTTACAAGGGTATACATTTTTCTCATTTCTGCTCAAAATCATAGATTGTGGATACTCGTTAGAACCGCCTCGTCGAGGCGGTTCTAACAAGTACCCACAATCTATGTTTTGAGCAGCAATAGGAAAAATATCAGAGTTTCTGTTATCTGGAAATTTTCAGTTTTTGGTGGTAAAGTTTTCAATATATTTGAATAGGTGTGTTATCGTAATGATTGAGGGTTGTTTTCAAGCCACGTCCACAACCCAGTTCTGCAAAATAATGATTTCTGTTTCTGTGTACTTGGCTGGCATTAAAAGCAAGCCTCTTATACTATAAAAGCGGGTTGGTATTGTGAAACACTGGCTGAAAAGAATGAATCAAAAATATAATTTAATAGGAATCTAAGTAACTTGTTTTATTACACATTCTTTTAGGAAGTGACAAAGAGCCGTCACCAGTAGATTATGACAAAGACCTTGCTGATAAACTTACTCTTAGAAGAGGTCCATCATACTCCCACCAGTTCCGTCGGGAAGGCACAATAATGTGGGGATCACAAGGTAACTTAATCCCAGCTGGCATTCTATGTAAATCTACATCGGGCCGTCATCGGCCCGTCAGCTACCCTGACGGGCCGATGACGGCCCGATATAGATTTACGTAGAATGCTGACTGGGATGCTTTGCATGCTTGGTAAAAATTTCAGCAGATATTTTTCTTTTTTTTTTTTTTTTTTTTCAGAAAATAGGACTTGAAATTTCATCCAAAGTATCTCGTAAGAATACAATTTACAAGAAATTTCATATCTTATTTTCCAATAAGCTTGTAATCATGTTTGTTGATACTTACTCTTAGAAGAGGTCCATCATTTTCCCACCAGTTCCACCAGAAAGGTAGTCATATGGAGATCCAAGGTAACTGAGCGCTAAGCATTCTTGGCAAAAATTTAGACATTTTGATTTTTTTCTTCAGAAAATAGGATTTGGCATATGCAAATTGTCTATTTTCTGGAAAAAAATAATAACAATATCAGTTTGTCATCTGCTAAATTTGCCCAGAGAGTGGTAATGTACAGAAGGGTAATAATGAAAGACTGTGAATGAAGCGAAATGAGCTGAATTCTGCCTCCAGTGGGATTCGAACTACAGGAGCGCTAACTGCTAATCATCCCGATGCTTCTCTCACAACTCGGTATTCTGTGACGTCATGTAGGGCAAATTATTTTATGTGCAACAACCTGAATTTCTTTCACCCAGTTTTTTAGACTTTTAGGTGGTGACACGTGTAACAGTGACTCAGCATAGGAGGTTTATCCTTTAATGTCTTTTTCCTTGTTCATTTAAAATTCATTAATGCAGTCGTGTCATGAGAAAAACGCCCATACCTCATATGAGAACAGTGAAAGCCCGCATCAGACTGTTTATCCACAGTTTGCTTGCTGTCCATCAATGCTCAGACAAACCTGTCTTAAAGGCCACCTCTACTAAGCAATCTAAGATCTTAAAAGACCACAATTTCAAATCCATTTATGATAAAATTGAAAATTTGCATGTATTAAGTAAGCACCTGTTTTAAGCAACCATATCTTGGCTTTAGGTGATTTCTTAACACAGGTTTGACTTTATTCTACCAAGCCATGTTTACCCTACAGAGTTGGTCAGACAGGCCAGTGCATAGTGTAGACCCAAAGCAAACTGCTTTGACATCCATCACAACAGTTTAGACACTATAAAAGATTGCCAAATGGACTAGTTCAAATTTTAGGATAAGTATGGTAAGGAGATAAGGTGTTCAAATACTTACAGTAAATGTCCTAAAATTTCAATGTTCGATAATGCCATATGCAACAGTGTAGACCCGGCCGGGTCTACACTTTTTGCCATTCACTAAGTATTTTAAGAAACAACTGTATTGAAAGCAAAATCTAGGCGTAAACAGTATAGAATAAATTGTTCGAAATTTTAGGACATTTGCCGTATATGTAAATACAAGCCTTCAGTGTCCACATATACGATAATGGTCATTTTCTCATGACATGGCTTTATTGTTTAATTAACTTATTTTTCAGGCAAAACTCCAGGACCAGGAGCCTATACACCAAATTATTCCTTCAACAAACGACATGGTCCATCATACAGTATACGGAATTTACGGCGGGAGAAGTCACACGTTCTAGGACCATTCTCAACATTCTAAATTTATTCTTAATACCAGCTGTGTCATGCAAATAATGAGTCCTTAAGGTAGATGGATACATTTTGAGATTTAGCTGCTATTTATAAAAAGGAGACAAATTTTGTGGTTCTCTGATTACTTTGCTGTACATCAATCCCATTTTGAAAAGGGGTCTAGTCTATAAAGAATTTACTCCCTCTGGGAGTCCTTCCTTATAGATTAGACCCATGGTGAGAAGGGGACAAAAACAATATTGACAGTTACCTGAACCTGAAAGTGCATCTGTTCATCTTAACAAGGAATGCGGAAGTAATGGATGTTTATCCTAAATATGCTGACAGCTACACTGGAACACACTGTACAGACCCAAGTCAAATTACTTAAACTTTGAACAGGGCCTGTATGATAATTACTCAGCCAAAAAGAAACAAATAGCAGAAGAAACAGATTGAAAAAGTCTGCTAATATATACTATTCAGCAACTAGAAGAAATTTAGATGGAAACAAAGAGAATACAGTGTAATATGGCATCTGTTAATCTAGCCTGCAGACAGCTAAAGATTGATATAGCTGTCTGCTTTTGGGGAAGCTTCTGATCAGTGTCTGGCCAGTGCCAGAGTGCCCAACAATTGGGAATGCTTAAAACTAAACTGTGTGCAGTTTGTGTATTTACCTATTGGACATGGGCTTTTAACATGCTTAATGTTTTAAATGTGTTCATTTCAACACCTCAGTATTTTTAGAATAGGAATCTCATTTCTAAACAAAATTCAATACACTACCTAGGTCTGTATGTGATTGTGATGAAATCATTAAGTCATACATGAACTTATTTGGAATTAGGTATGATTATGTAAGCTTGGCAGAATTTCAGAAAAAAAATCACCATTGTTAGGTTAATGTGTACTTTAACCCATTGTAGTTGGGAGACCCGTAAAAGGGTAATTGGAAAACAGTGCAGACCCAGATCAGATGCCGCAGAATGCAGCATCTGATCAGGGTCTCCACTGTTTGCAAATAGTTTAGCCATTTTTCTCTGGGAATATGTAAATATCCTAGCTGGGCGTACCTAAAATTGAAATTGGACTCTTCCAATATATAGTGTTGGAGAGTCAATTCAGTCTACAATGGGTTAAGAGGTATGGATATGTCTGAAGATTTTGCCACCATTTTGCAAACATTAAAATTCTGCAGACAGAAAACTGTCTTTCTACAACTTGAAACCTTTCAAAACATAGGGGCTACCCTTCAAGGAAAGAATTTGTGCCAAGAGTTGCCCCCAGTGAGAAGGGAGGCAATGATTCCATGTTATGACTTACAAGTGTACCCATTCTCTTTAAGCATGTTCAGACATTGTGTTACTTTTCTTGTGTCTTGCATTGTGCATGCTTTCCTACTTTCCTCTGTGATCTGTTCCAAAAATATTTTAAACAATGTAGCTTTTACTGGCTGACAGTAAGAAAAAGCAAACTATCCCTGTCACAAAATATTCCCAAGTGTCTGACTGCATCATTTTATGTGAATTATTTTTTTTTTTGTATTGATGCCAGACATAACACCATACTCTCTGTTGTGAGTCTTTCTTGTGTAGAAGCAGTAACACCTTGGGTACTTGGATAAAGTGCTGATATTATTGAACTTTCTGGTCGTTGAGACTACTGGGCTCATTTATTATTTGTGAAAATAGAGTTCTGCTCGGTGCTGCTAGATGTTGCATTTTTTCATGGAATATTCGGACAGACTCAATCAAACCTAGACTGCTTATTTTCTGTTTTCAATCTGTTCTGTTCTTCCAAAGGATCTCTATTCCAGAATATTTTTTTTATATATATATAATGTGAAAATGTACTTTTTCTGTATCAAAACTTCATTTCTGTACTTCTGCAATAAAATACCCAAGTTGCACGATGACAAACAGGGTCTTCTGACAGCCTGTAGTCTGGTAAGGGCTTTGGCTGTTCACCAATCATAAACCAGCAAGCATATGACATTTATACAATGTCTCATTCATGTCATTGATGCAACATTGTATAAGGGTGATAACATTTTATCGATGTTAATGTGATGTATAAACGTCATGTGCCTGCTGGGAAAATACATTGGAACATCTCCGTGAACAAGAGGAAAGGCTCTAATCAGAATGTTCAGGCTGGCTTGGACTTTTTTATTTTATTTTATTTTTTTTTATATATATTTTTTATTTGGGTTTTACGGCCCTTTCAAGAATATTTCATTTATATCGAGCCGATTGTTCATCAGAGATGGGCGAGAACTGGATATACCGGGGAAAAACCACCTGACCATCCGTAGGCAGAACTTGGCTTTCCCACATGTGACCTGAGAGAGGCTTGAACCACAGTGGTGAGAAACCTAATGGATTTCGAGTCCGCTCTCTTATCCACCAGGCTACGGGGGCCCACGGCTTGGACTTTTTAATGTTAAGCATAGTACACAAGATTTTTTTTTCTCATGTTTGCTCAAGTACTGTTTGAGCTATTACTTGTCAGTGAAAGTGTGCCAAAAAATTGTATTTCTGTTAAGCTTAAAGCACGAAACACAACTGCAACAGATGTTTTAATTTTATTTAAACAGATCTGAGAAAATAAGGCTTGACATTACATGTGAATCATCTGCCTATCAGACAATTCACATGAAATGCCAAGTCTAATTTCCTCTGAAAAATAATAAAAGAAATTAGAATGTCACTGTCTACAATTTTGCTTAGTGCTTTAAAGGTAAAATGTTTTTTCTTGTAAATAGTGTGAATAAATGTTTTTAAATTTAAAGAAATGATTTCTTGTTTTTACAAGCATACAGTGAAACCTGTGTAAGAGAGCCACTTTTGAGACTAACTTTAAATAGTGGTTGATGTGAAAGAAGCATCTGTCTTATAAAGGTACATGACATGTAATTTTGCTAGCAAAATAACATGACATGTACCTTTATAAGACAGCCATCTTTCCACATCAACCACTAAAGTCAATCTCAAAGGTTGGTTTCTTACACAGGTTTCACTGTACTGTATTTACCCTAGGATTCTGATAGATAGGTCTAAGCAAAATCATGTTTGCCACACATCTACCAGTCTTTACACACAAAATGGGTATAGTAAAATCGATGTTTTAAAATCCTGTGACAAGTGTGGTATCAAAGGAATTAATGGCGTGTGAATATATAAGAGTAAGAAAAGTAGTATATAGAGTAACAACGTCAGAAAATGTACCTTCAGCCAGGCTGATGAGGATTCAGATCAGTATGCACATTTGCAGTCAGGGCTCGGTTGTTCAAAGCATCGTTAGCTTAACAAGCTCGTTAAGGGTCATTTCGTTAACTGTTTTAGGGGATTCAATATACAATATTCTGATATTTTTTGCTGAAAAAATGTGAGTAGCTTTTGCACTGCAAAAGCTACTCACATTTTTTCAGCAAAAAATTTCAGCATATTTGCATATCACTCGATGTAAATTTTAACGAATCATTAACTAACGACATCGTTAGCTTTGAACAACTGGACCCTGATCAAAATCTTCACTGGACTCATTTTGGATAGCCAAGGATGCAAAGTTTCTTTATGTGGACAACATAAACTGTGGACAAGAGACTTTCTGATCTGAATACACTGACGTGGAGGCTGATCATACATCAGAAGGTACTTTTTCCCATGTTACTGCATACTGATACTGCATTTGTATGTACCGTATTCGACCTAATTACTGCACATACCCCTATAAGCACACAGTCAAGCAAATCCTTAGTCTTAAGATTATAGCCAGTATACTTTTTTGTCTACTTCTTTATAAAGGCATATGTTGTGGGTACCCATTTGAATTGCATCGACTTGTCGATGCAGTTCAAATGAGTACCCACAACATATGCCCTTATAAAGAAAAGCAGAAAAAAACACGTTCAAAAACATCGCATAAGCATCATTTGATGTCCTTCGCTGATTGTGTTTTAAGTGTACCCTTAGTATAGGTATATATTCTACTATAAGTTTTCCCAGTAATTTTGAAAACCTAAGTGCACGGTGTGGTAATTAGGTCGAATACGGTATGTATTGTCCTGCTGAACATGGATATACCCTGCCCTGGTATACAGTATAGATCCAGATCAGTTGGTTTCTGAGGCAACTGATCTGGATCTGCACTGGTTTGCCATTCAATATTTGAATTCGTATCAAAACCTGGATCAAGTAAACCAATTGGCTGAAATTAGAAGCGGATGTGGCATCTTATTTTATTCAGCATGACAAGAGTTATTATATCACCTGCAGATGAATCGTGAAAGTGCTTGGGAACTGGGAACGATGAGAATCAGCATAGTTGCTCAATTGGTTGTGTTTGCTTTGTGATAAGGCGGTTGTAGGCTCTATCCCTGGCCAAGTCATACCAAAGATTTAAAAAATGGTACTAGACATTCTTTCTCTTGGTGATCAGTATTAAGAGAGTGCTAAAGCTTAATAACAGTATGCAGTCCTAACTCTTTAGTAAAATTAAATAGCAAAGAACACACAAATGAGATTTATGATGATTTAATAAGCTTCTTCATTTCCTTTGAGCAAATATTGCACTACGCTGGGCAGATCAGACACGACACCAAAAGGAAAACAGAAAGCATAAATAAATAACAAATAAGAAAAGAGGAAGTAAAAAATATATATCTATTACAATAAATAATAGATCAATTTATTTTCATTGTACATACATTTATGGCATATGTAAAAAGCATACTACTACATATAGCTCCAAAGATAGTGACAACAGTTAACTGTCAGATGATAATTGTTTTTTTCTTTCTTTTTTTTTTTTGGCATTTTTTTTTCTCCTATCATAATATACACTAGATACTCATTAGAACTGCCTTGGCAAAAAAGCTTTTTAATAAGTATCTCAGTACAATATATATGAGCAATGTCAAGAGAAAAATGCTCTTCAAACTTTCTGTGCTGACAATCAATCTTCCAGTGTAAATGCCCGATCCTTAACAAGGCTACATCTAGTTCTTTGGCAGATGTTGTCCCTGGTCCTGTCTCTGATGTGAATGAACAACACAGGTTCTGGCAAGACTACACAAATGGACAGGCTTGCCTAAACTATTGCTGTTTGAATATGCTGTAACAGCTCTTTTTCCCATGACATTGCTCATATTTTGATGCAAAAATAATAAAAAAAAAAATATCTTCTGAATACCTATTCATCTGGAGCTATGTTACAACCGCAAAAAGCAAAAAGCAGTTCTAGCACAGTTTTGACCAAAAACTATTAACTCTTTCCCCGCTAGTGGCGACTTCTGTTTACTGATAACCTTTGCAAACAGTTTGGACCCAGATCAGGCCCGACAAAACGTCGGGCCTGATCTGGATCCAAACAGTTTGACACTCTGATAGTATTCCTGGAAGATTTTTTTGAAAGTTGATTTAAAATAAAAATCCATGGATGACAAAAAAGCATGCAAAATTACCCAGCATGCGTCGAGTTAATATTTTTCTTTGTTTCTCTACAAAACATATGATCTGGTAATTCTGGTTACTCAGTGAGATGATTCCAATAAGTACTCACAACATATTTTGCTGGATATCCCCACTATTCTGGAGATATGACAAAATGTCTGAGCCAGAGCATGGGAAAACATATAGTAATACTAAATGGAAAAATCTAGCATAATACAAGATAAGAAGGGTATCAGATATTTTTTTTTATTTCTTCATGAAAACATACAAACTACAATGTCAGTAAATGTACCTTTGGACATATTCTCCCAGTGAAGATTCAGATCAGCTGGTGTATTCACGCAGTCTGATCAGAATATCTTCACTGGATGCATTTTGGAAACCAAAAGTTCCTTCATGCGGACAATGAAGACTTTGATCAGACTGCCTGAATGTGCAGGCTAATTTGAGTCAGGTTTATTTTATCACATTGTGGTTCATATGTTCTGGATACCTATTAGAAGTGCCTCATAGAGGCACTTCTAATAAGTACCCAAACCATATGTTTTCATGGAGAAGTAAGATTTTTTTTTTCTGAAAAAGTGCTTTATCTAGAGCTACGACCTAGGGATCAGACCAGATTATAGATCCATGCAGTCTGGTTTGAGCCTTTGTTCTTTGGCAGTATTATAAGTGATGATCCTTTCCAGACTAATGATGTGCAAGCCAGTATTCACCTTACAAATTGGCTTGCTGTATTACATATATGTACCATAATAATCCTAAGTATTGGGACAGACAGGCCAGAGCAAATTATAGAGACCCAGATCAGATGCAACAAAATGCTGCATCTGATCAGAGTCTACACTATTTGCCACTCATCCAGCAGTTTTTGTTAAACATGTTAACAGGTAGTTAAATGAACTATTTCAAATTTCAGGCCAAGCATGGTAGGATGTAAAGGTGTCCCAATATTTAGAGGAAATATGGTAGACCACTGTAATCTTTAACAAGATGGAATTTAAATGCCTTTAATATTTTAGCCCAATGCCCACAACCCTTCCCCCTCCTCCCCTACACACCATTTTTCTTACTCTGTGGCTCAGATTTGTTCATTGAAGTTCAGAAAAAAAATATTCAAAATATAAAGTAACACAGAGGAGTGTTCCAGAAGTTCACAGACTTTTTTAAATGATCATGGATACAAAGAATTCACCCAAACCGCTATTTTTTTTTATATATTTCCTCTTTCATGTGATACATAATATAAAGTGTTAAAGATACATGTATAAATAATGTATCTATGCCATTTTATAAAATGCATATTATAGGTTCACACAGAAATACAGTGATTGTCTTGCTGTGGGTATTTCACCCAACCAGAAAAAGTCTTTTTCATTTCTTAAGGGGAACTAATAACTTTCAAAGGAAATAACTCTGTCCAAAGTGTATTTTCCCCTTCTGTAAAGGGATCTATTCAAAAAGGAGAGCATTTGCTGTCCTGTTAGAGAACACTTTTCAGAAGACTGGTGTACAGGAAAAGC
The DNA here is from genome assembly GCA_964016985.1 of Anodontia alba. Classification (NCBI taxonomy): domain Eukaryota; kingdom Metazoa; phylum Mollusca; class Bivalvia; order Lucinida; family Lucinidae; genus Anodontia; species Anodontia alba. The sequence goes on from OZ024821.1 coordinate 135,335,634, forward strand.
AAACAGGAAATCACAAAAAGTTGTCTCCCTTGTCAAAAATGGCCGAAAATCTACCAAGTGAATCATTTCAGCATAAAGTACTACATGTACTTGCAATTTGAGCCTACTCACTGGCAGATATTCTGTTTTGGTACAGTTATGTTCAATGAGCTAAGGGATTTTTATATCCAAATTTTTTCAAAGAACAAACAAAACAGTCACTTGTCATACTGGTGTTTTTAGTTTATTTATTTATCTCCCAGTTTTTCAATTAAGGATTTCAAAGGACAAAAAAGGATGCTCTACCAAATGAGCCACTGAATCAAGAGAACATACGGGTCCAATTGATAAGGAACAACTGTTTGAACACAGATATGTATATCATATATCAAACAAATGCATGATCAAAAGAATTCAATATTGCAAGAGAATTATGAATTGGAAGGAGAATGAGAAAAACCTTCAACAGTCAAACACAAAAAAGACAAAAAATCCACAACATTTGAATGATAAATTTAAAGCATACATTTTTTGTTTGCTGAGACAAACATATAGTATGTAAAGATATAGCGAGTAACAAAAGTCTATCTGGCAGTAGCCTCTCTACCTATCCTATCAAGAAACTGGAAATTAAATTTATAATAATTTCATAACAGTTTATACTTGTATAAAGCAACAACAAAAGTAACAAGCAATTCAAAAGAAATGGACAGACAAAGCGAAAACAAATCTTAGATCATACAAAAAATGCACAGACTAGCATGTGTGTCTATACAAAAAGATCAGACTGTATATTATATTTACTAGTTACCCTAAATCAGGGCTGTGGAAATAAAATATGCTACTTGTCTATGGACAAATGTCAAAATCTACTTGTCCCAACAAACTTTACTTGTACAAAAGTTGATACTTTTCTTATTTTCTCTATAAAAATGTATGTTGTGGGTACTCATTTGAAACACCTCAGTGAGGTGCTTCTAATGACTACCCACAACATACATTTTTGTGGAGAAATAACAACATATGTTGTGAAGAAAAAAGTAAAATATCATCTCAATTGCTCTCTTACAGTCATTATCTGGATATGTATTCCTTGTTCAGGACAAATAAACTGAAATTTCTTACTTGTCCTGAGGGAAAGGGGATAAGTTGGATCTGAGTCTTCATACTTTGCATATATCATAAGTTTTCTTCTGGCTTGTTGCAGTTCAGTGTATAAAAAGCTATCACAATTAAATGAGCAGTGACATGAGAAAGGGATCATAGTCACGTGAACAGCAAATGCCTAGATCAGACTACCCCAGACTTCCACATAAGGTCTCTGTGCAATGAAACACCAAACTTTCTTGAATTAAATTCCACACATATACCCAGATCAATATGCGTATCTGTGCATTATGAAAGCTGTCCAATTATAAAACATTTAAGTCAGCACATTATGTTAGCAACCAGTGTAGACTCAGATCAGACTGTGTGGATGCACAGGCTGCTCTGTCTACACTGATCACAGATGTCATTCAGTTATTTGCTATTTGGAGGGAGTTGTTTCTTGTCCACATTTAACATAGGTCTCTGGTTAGTGGTCATTTTAATAAAGCAAAATCTCTTCAAGCCTTGCCATGTGGGGCATATGCAGACAACAAGTACCCTGATCAGCCTGCACATTTGTGCCTTCATTGTTCGCATGGGCAGTGAAGACCCCTTTTCACAAAGAACTGCTCATTTAACACACTGCATGCTGGGTAAAAATTTCAAAAGGACATTTTGAAAAATAAAAATATCTTATATTTCCCCCAAAATAGGATGAGACATTTCATGCAAATTTTCTCCTAAAAGGATAGTTTGCCTGAAATGTAAAAGTCTATTTTCTGGGAAAAATAAGAAAAATATTGTCAATTTGTTGTCCGCTAAATTGGCCTAGACAGCGGTAAAGGTTAAGGGGATATAAGGAACTTTTGTACTATCTGCAGACAACAATCTGTCTTGAAACTTAGTAGGCTGGGTAAAATTTGGAAACAGTTTTTTCTTATGTTTCCCAGAAAACCAGGTTTGACATGCCATGAAAACTGCCTCTTTAGAAGATAATCTGCATGAAATGCCAAAATGCTATCATGTTTTTAGGAAAAAATGAGAAAATTATCACCAGTCTGCCACCTGCTGAATTTGCCCGCAAATTGCTAAAGACTAAAGAAGATAACACATTTATATTAAACATAGAGAGAAAAATGTATGTCTTTTTGGCCTAGAGACAATTCTGATGAGTACCTGCAAGAAAAGTTTTGCCACAAAAAACAAAAGAAAAAAAAACACCATCTGTATACTCCCTTGATTTGTACTTATGCTTGATTAGTGCAGATATACAGAATGATCTAGTCTCCACACTTTCTGTATATTTATGTGGAAAGGTTTTCGGCTTGCCACATTCTACCATATATACCCCGACTTTCTGGTCACCCTAAGGGACATGGACACACTTTCAAGGGAGGTAATTCTGTCAAAATGGTTTTGCCTCCCTTCTGAAAAGGGGATTACTCTAAATGGAAAGAATTTCAGAGTAGACCCCTTTTCAGGAGGGGCCTGATGTGCAGGAAATCTAACAGGAAAACCCAAAAAAGGGTTCTCCCTTAAAAAAAAATGGGCAGAAAATGTACCAAGTGCATTCAGTCCCCTTAACTCCAAACCATGTATTTCTAAAATTTGAACAAGTCATTTTGTCTACAAAATGATATCTCTTAGAAAATGGTGGTGGAATGGAATGGTGATGGCATCTGATTAGGGTCTACACTGTTTGCTCAGGCCTTCTGTGCATATATTCTGGATAATGGTTGGTTTGGAGTTTAACGGCCCAGTCAACACTATTAGGGTCATGTTGAGCCAGTTCAGGGTAAATATAGTAAATGGATTGTAAAGTCAATGGTCCAGTTATCACTGTTGAACAGTCTTCCCTCTTGCATTGTATCAAAATTACATGGATTGTTTTGCCTTTGCTAACAATTCTCTTGATATAATCAGTCTCTGTATCTGTGCTGTTCCTTCATAGATCTGAAAAAGAAAAATTATATGTAAGACCAGAACTAGATTACAACGTTGACATCTGTATTATTTCTCATCATTATTAACCATTAGCCCTTAAATACAAACCACAAACATCAAAATTCCAAATGCGTTCCTCTAGTCCTCATCCATAGGGCTACTATCTACCGGCCTCGGTGGCTCAGTTGGATGCGCCGTCCGACTGGAGACCAGGAGGTCGCGGGTTCAATCCCCGCCGAGGTCGGCAACATTCTTTCGTGGAGATTGATCATGAAATATTTTCTATGGTCATTCTCTCCCTTCCGCTGATTCAAGAAGGGCAGTTGTCAGTTTCTGGCGAAAGAATGCGCATAATACTGGTTAACCGCTTAGAGGACTAAGCCTGCTCAGTAAACGTGTGGTTAGGTAAACTGACTGAGCTCGACATGACCCCATTGGGTTGACTGGACCGTAAAACCTCAACACAAACAAACAAAGGGCTACTATCTGTGACAGTTTCAAGGTTCTAGCTAAAACATCCTAAGAGGAGCTGGGTGACAATAAAAAAAAAAAGGACCTAAAATCCTACTTTTTGACCTCTAGTGACCCCAAGACATACCCACAGGGCAAAATGTTTGCACAACTGTATTCTACTCTTCATAACCTTCGATTTGATATGCAACATGACTATGTTTGTACAAAATGAATTTTGGACCCTTCGGGGCCACATCCTCCCTGGCCCTGCCCCCAGAGGTCATATCAAAATTCCGAATGTTTTCCTCCAGTCCTCATCCATAGGGCTATCATCTGTGAAAGTTTTGAGAATCTAGCTTAAATGGTCTAGGAGCAATGTGTGACATTACAGACAGAGGGACGGATGGACGGACCGAGTATATAACAATATCCCTGCTTTTTCTTCAAAAAGCATGGGGATAACTACACAGTATCTGAAAAATGATATAAACTATTTCAAAATATCATCTGGTGTAGTACACCAGATGATATTTTGAAATAGTTTATATCATTTTTCAGAAAAAATAAGACAACATTTCATGTGAGTTGTCTGCTAGCATATATTGATTTGATAAAGTATGATCCAGCTGGTGATTAAATCCACAACTGCCTTGAAAGTGGATACTCTATGAGCTACTAGGACTGGTGCCATGTTACATAAAATAGTGTCTTTTGAAATGTGTCAAATGTTCAAATTCAAATCATCTTGCACACCAGCATTGTCTCTAGGCCTTTTGCTGTCCACTGACACATTCTACAGTATACAGTCATTTTGTTTGCAGACAGCTAAGGCCCTGATAAAACTATTTTATTGCACAGGCTGATCTGAGCCTTTGCTGTCAGCATATGATAATAAAACATTTTTTCACTTGGTGTGACCCACAGGGAAAAAGCCAGCCATCACAAAAATATACCTATATAATTCTGACCCCTTTTAACCCCACTTTTATATAGTAAAACTGGGGTTTACAGGGGTATATATTATTTTTCTTATTTTTGCTCAAAAACATAGATTGTGGGTACTCATTAGAACTGCCTCAATGAGGTGGTTCTAACAGGTACTTACAATCTAAGTTTTGAGCAGAAATATGAAAAATATCAGAATTTTTATCTGAAAAATTTTCTGTTTTTGGTGGCGAAATTTTCAATAGATACGAATAGATGTGTTTTCGTAATGCCTAATCTGTGAGCAAACAACTGCAATCACCAAGAAGGAAGATGCTGGCAGAATTTACCTGATAAATCTTGGCGTCTCTCATCAGTTTCTCCACAGGATATTCAGAATTAAATCCATATCCACCAAATATCTGTAGAAGAAAAGTGAAAAATAGCAATTGAAGGATCTAGCAATGAGAACATATAATAGACAGTTCCAGTCATAAAACCAGGTAAGTAAAACTTACATGTCTTATGCCCAGATCGACAATTGGTGTTTTATGTCTCTTTCAACATAATACAAGTCATATCAAGATGATGGAAGGGTGATAATAAAAGTCGCTGGGCAAATAAAGCGCCATACAGTCATGAGCTGAATTCTGCCTCCAGCAGGATTCCAACCTGAGACCTTGTGATCCGGTCAGGAATGCTAACCACTCAGCCACCCAGACACTTCCCCTTATGCCCAGACCAGCACAGACTATTCAGTCTTTACTGCCCACATAGTCAATACCAGGACTTAACAAATGATATACTGTCAAACCTGTGTTAAGCAAGTACATAAGGGAATAACAAAAAGTGGTTGCTTAAGACAGATGCTTGCTTAATACACATAAGTTCACATTTATTTGACTTCTAAGGGAACAGAAAATATGGCCTCTTAATAGAGGTTAATGCTTAATACAAGTGGTCTTTAAGATAGGTTTGACTGTACTTTCAGGGGCGGCAACTCTGTCAAAACTGTTTTGCTTCCCTTCTAAAAGGGTTCTGCTCTAAAAGGCATGAATTTGCTGTCATTGGGAGCAAATTCCTTTCTTTTATAGCAGATCCCTTTCAGAAGGGCTTGGTGTGTAGGAATGAAAACAAGAACTCACAAAAGTTGTATAAAATGGTGGAAAGTCTACCAGGTGTATTCAGTCCCCTTAAAGCAACAGCAAATGCTCAACAGCCATGGTGGAGAGGGTCATTACAAATACAAGCCTATTCAAACATACTGAAAATTTTACCACCAAAAAAAAGAAAATTTTCAGATAAAAATTCTGATATTTTTCATATTTCTGCTTATATTTCTGCCTCGGCCAGGCCGTTCTAACGAGTACCCACAATCTATGTTTTTGAGCAGAAATAAGAAAAATAATGTATACTCCTGTAAACCCCAGTTTTACTATATAAAAGTGGGATTTAAGGGGGTCAACATTATATAGGCAGGTTTTCGTGATGGGTTCCTTCTGTGCTTCACTGTTCACATTAACATTTTGTAAGTTTAGCTGTGCCCTCTTTCACAATATTTGAACCAAAACACATGGTAATATATCTTATGACATGTGTACAATGTAGATTCAGATCAACCTAAGCATCTACCAACACTAATGGTTTTAATTTTCAAATGCGAGTTTATGTGATTAACTCATGGTCTACTTCCAAATGTCAATTTCTTTTTAAATATGCTTGTTCTTCTTTAAAAAGCATTTCAGAGCAGAAAACAAATATAACTTCTTTACAGTAATTACATTGCGATACAGATGAAAACAGATTTAGTAAAATCTGGTAGTAGTAACAAATAAGTGGGTAGTAGTAACATATGTGTGTGTGTTTGTGTGTGTGTGTGTGCCCACGTGCATGTATGTAAAAGCCAATATTTGTGCCACAACATATAAAACTGTCCCATCAGGGCATATGGGGACAGTGAAGGCCTACATCAACCTGTGCATCTACCCAGTTTGAGCAGGACTTTTGCTATCTGCATACAGAATCAATAGATACTGAAGAATGTAAAGCAAAGGACCTAACAGACTTTGTTAGCTGATCTGATTCTTTACTGTTTGCATGTATTCCAAAGACATCTCTCATGGCAATGGTTGATACAGACATACAGTCTCAGCTGCGCAACACAAAAAGAAGCCTTAAAGCATGTGCTGAGACTTAGAGGCCAGGGCCCAGTTGTTCAAAGCATCGTTAGCTTAACGAGCTCGTTAAGGGTCATTTCGTTAACTGTTTTAGCGGATTCAATATACAATATTCTGATATTTTTTGCTGAAAAAATGTGAGTAGCTTTTGCACTGCAAAAGCTACTCACATTTTTTCAGCAAAAAATTTCAGCATATTTGCGTATCACTCAATTAAAATTTTAACGAATCGTTAACTAACGACATCGTTAGTTTTGAACAACTGGGCCCTGATCAATTTGTCCATCTTATTTAGTCTGATCTGGGCCTAGCTGTTCTCAATGAGCATGGATACTAGAATAAACTAGTTAGCACCTAGATCAGACTGTTAAATCTGATGTACACATCAATCCAGGTATTCATTATTCACATATAAGCTAAATCAGCTAGGATCCCTTTTCTTTTTTATCAGGCTACTCATTTATTCTTCAAGAACTGACCTGAACAGCATCTGTGGCCACCTTGTTTGCTACATCCCCTGCCAGACATTTTGCTATAGAAGCAAAATAAGTATTTCTCCTGCCCTGGTCAATTTCCCAAGCGCTCCTCTGCATGGCCAGTCTTGCTGATTCAATACCTATTGCCATGTCTGCTAGGATAAATGCAACTGCCTGGTGCTGTTTGAAAAAGATAAAAAAAAGATAATTTAAGGGGACTGCATAGCTGCAGATAAGGCCATTTTCCCACTAAATATTAATATTTTCCTAATTTTTCTGCGGAAACAAATGAAAATAAATGTTGTGGAGCTCATCAGAAGTGCCTCACTCAGGTGCTTCTAATGAGTACCCACAACATATGTTTCCATGGAGAAATAAGAAAACTACTATGTGGATACCCCCTGTTACCTGGAGCTCTGGCACTCCGATGGATAAACTTGGTAGATATTCTGCATTTTATACTAGGGTGACAATTTTTTTCAATTTTTAGACTTTTCTGCATACCAAGCTGAAAACAAGGCCCAGTTGTTCCAAGCATCGTTAGCTTATCAAGCTCCTTAGTGGTCAAACTGTTAACTGTTCTAGTAATACAATATCTTATTCACAGGTATTTTAGCTGAAAAAAATGTGAGTAGCTTTTGCAAATGTAAAAGCTACTCACATTTTTTCAGCAAAAATATTAGCATATATGCCATATTTAATGATCAAAGTTTTAATGATGCATTAACTTACGACATTGTTAGTTTTGAACAACTGGGCCCAGAATGTTAGCAAGAGTTATCATCCTTGCATGTGTCATTTTGAGTAAAGGGCAATGTATCCATCATCTGTTGCTGTATAAATTAACTAATTTTGTAAAATATATTTTAAAGTCATTCATCTCTAGTGTCTAAATTATTTTTGGAAGTTAAAAATGAAGGCACTCAAAAAATATCTGAATCACCCTACTATAGATTTGCTCATTAGAGTGAAAAGGGGAGTGGAATTTAATCTTGGTTAAGATGCTGAAATTTCAAAGTCATCTAGGCTATAACAACTGAAAACAGATAAAGTGACAAGATAACAGAGTTACCTTCTTGAACATTTTTAATGGTTTGTATGCTGGGTAAAAAATTTCAGCAACACAACATTTTGAAATATTTTTCTTCATTTCCGAGGAAATAGGCTTTGGCATTTCATGCAAATTGCCACCTTAAGAGACAATTTACATATAATATCAAAGCCTTTTTACTGGGAAAAATAAAAAAAAAATATCATCAATTTGTTGTCTGCTGAATTTGCCAAAAGAACAGTAAAGGCTACTTCTGTCAGTGGGAGAATAATTTACAGTTCCAATCCAAATAAAAAAAATAGCTTTTCTTGTTCCTATAGGAAAAATGTACTTCGTGAGTACTCACTGTAGTAAGGTTGCTGAGGTACTGCTAATAAATACTCTATTTACCCTAAGTACCAGGCCCCAAGGTTATAAACTTTTTTCACGCTCAACTCAGCTGAGCATTAAATTTTCTCTGCTAATAAATATGAAAATGCCAACAATAGTTGGCATTTTCATGTTTATTAGCAGAGAAAATTTCATGCTCAGCCATGTTTAGCAAGAAAAACTTTGCAGCTGTTAGTAATTTGAGATTTAGTAGCAGGACAAATTTCTTATTCAGCTGAGCTGATAATGAAAAAAGTTTTATAACCTGGTGGCCAGGACAGACAGGCCTGAGTAAATAGTGTAGTTGCAGCTTTTTTTTAATGACACTTCAATTTGCGTGTCATTTTATATCATCTCCCTCAGAAAAGAAGAAAAGGGAATAAGAGCTAGTAGAGGACAAGAAGCAGAGAAATAGAGCAGGCTGAGGGATATAGCAAGTAAGAGTGCAGAAACAGAAGAAATACTAACATGCCACCTTCTCCCACCAGCTGCAAGTACAGTAGGTCCTTACTACGATCATACCACCCAAAGCAAACTTTGTTTGTTTGTGTGTTGAGGTTTTACGGCCCAGTCAACCCAATGGGGTCATTTCAAGCATTGTCAGTTTGTCTAACCACACTTTTACAGGGCAAGCTCAGACCTCTAAGCGGTTAACCAGTTTTGTGAACATTCTTTTGCCAGAAACTGACAACTGCCCTTCTTGAATCAGTGAAAGGGAGAGAATGACCATAGAAAATATTTCATGATTAATCTCCACGAAAAAATGTTGCCAACTTGTGGGGGTTGAACCCACAACCTCCTGATTACCAGTCGGAAGCACATCCAACTGAGCCATGGAGGCTGGCTCCCAAAGCAGTGAAGATCCAGATCAGATATGCAGAATGTGGCATCTAATCAGAATCTACATGACTTGCTGCTCATTCAGTAATTTTAAACACATCAGTAGGTAGTAAAATGAGTGGTTCAAATTTTAGATTATGATGATTGTTTGTTTGTGTTAGTGTTGAGGTTTTAAGACGCAGTCAACCCAATAGGGTCATGTCGAGTGCGGTCAGTTTACCTAACCACACGTTTACTGGGCAGACTTAGTCCTCTAAGCGGTTAACCAGTATTGTGCATATTCTTTTGCCAGAAACTGACAACTGCCTTTCTTGAATCAGCGGAAGGGAGAGAATGACCTTAGAAAGTATTTCATGATCAATCTCCTCGAAAGAATGTTGCCGACGTCGTCGGGGGTTGACCCACGACCTCCTGGTCTCCAGTCGGACGGAGATTATGATGATGATTTGGTGTTTTATACCCCTTTCAAAATATATAAGTCATATTGAGTCAGTGGAAGGTATTAATGAAAGGCTCTGTGCAATGAAGGACCATACTGTCATGAGATGAATTCCACCTCCAGCAGAAGCAATGACCTTGTGATCCGAAGCCCAGAGCAGCAGAAGCGCTAACCACTGGTCACCCAGATGCTTCTCAAATTCTTGATTAAATATGATATTAAGAATGTTAACATGTCCCAATAATTATAATAAACATTGTTTCTATGCAGTTCTAAGTAAAAAAAAAAAAAAATATTAATCTGGATTCCCTCTTTCTAGAGCTATGAATACTAGGGAAAAAAAAACCTGTGGCTGTGAAAGGACATTTTTTAAATCCACTGACCTCACAGATAAATTTTCCCATGGTTTTTCTCTCCATGGAGTACTTTGTAGCCTCATCCATAGCTCTCTGGGCTAGACCAACTGCTCCTGCTGCTACCTGAAACAGATAGAGGGGAATGAGTACACTCCAAGAGATGTAACTCAGACATGGAAATATTTGCCTCCCTTCTGAATTAAGGCTACTCTTTAAGGAAAGAATTTGCTCCCTACTATGGGAGCAAATTCTTTCCTTTAAGAGTAGCCCCCATTTTTTGAAAACTTTTAAATACTAGGGAGACAACTTCCAGTTAAAAAAGGTGTCTCCCTTTGAAAAATGTTTGTAAAAACATTCCGATATATCTTTTCACAGTCATAAAATGAATCTTATAGATGTTACCTAAATTTTTAATGCGTTATCTGTTATCATGACTTGACCAGAGTTGTCACTATCAGGATAATTGCAGTGATTTAAGTCTAGGAAAGTTCAAGAATGGATGGAAACTTTTAGTTGTTGTTACTGACTGTGCTTTAGAGCCCGACAAGAATCAAATAGGAAGTATCCTGTTAGAAGAAAAAGCATATGAAATACCAAACTCTATTTTCTGTGGAAAGTATCATTTATTGTCCTATAGAGTATCGGATCATAGTAAGGAATTTAACCCTTCTCCTGCTGAACACAGATATACCCTGCCTTTGCAAATAGTGTAGATCCAGATCAGTTGGCTTCTGAAGAAGCCAACTGATCTGGATCTGCACTGTTTGCCATTAAGTATGTGAATTTATAGCAACAATCCGGATCAAGTAATCCAATTGGCTGAAAATTAGAAGTGGACCTGGCATCTTAATTTATTCAGCAGGACAAGGGTTAACTTAAATAAATAAAATGGTAGATAAGACTTATAGCTCCAGAAAAGACAATATTTTCAACCAAGAAATGTTGATATTTTTCTTAGTTCTCTATGAAGGGCACTTTTAATGATCACCTATAACGTAGGTTCTCATAGAGAAATAAGAAAAATATATATCAGGATACTCCTATAACCTAGAGCACTGAAGAATGTCAGTGGGATTTGGATGCAATTTCGTGCCTCAGAAGAAGTTTAGACATGCAAGCTTCTATCATCTTTCTAAAAACACAGTAGTACTTACAGGTGGTCTGGTCTTGTCAAATGCTCCCATTGCAATTTTAAAACCAATACCTTCCTGGCCTAGAACATTCTGGAAAAGAGAAAGTCTTAATTGTGAACCAGAAAATGTTAAAATGACATATATATCACCGGGAAAACTTTCCAAGAAGATTTTGTACCAGGGGCCATAACTTGAAATATTGCACCACATGACCCAGTTTTTGCATGTAACAAATTGTCATCCTAAAATATATAAACCAGTAAAATTTGGTGATGCTCCCTCAATTAGTTAAGACAGTTTAGTCCAGACACCAGCTTTGTTATCAAGGGTCATAACACTCCAAATATTGAGTCACAGCATCACATATGACTTGAATTTTTACAAGATAAATTGTAATATTGAGTCATATTACTTGTATTTTTACAAGATAAATTGTCAGCTTAAGATGTATAAACTCGCTAAATTTTGTGATTTTTATTTATTTCATTTAGAAGGTGTGACCCAAATACAGATTATGAATGAAGGGCCATAACTGTAAATAAAATGCATTGCAGCACATGCAACAGTCCTTCACACAAAACAGTAACCCTAAAATGTATAAACCAACCAAATTTTAAGAATTAGACGATCTGGTTCAGATATAGTCTGGAAGTATAGCACCATATGACTCAAATTTTCATGTGACATCATCATCTGAAGCTATAGAAACCTATCAATTTGGTGGTGCTCCTTAGAATATACGAACCAGACTAGGGCTATGTACCAAGGGCCACAACTCTGTGTGTGTACTGCATCACATGACTCATGTTTTTCATATTACACATCACCATCCCAGAACATATAAACCCACAAAACTTGGATGTACAGGACTACCGGTAGATGGATTGACTGACAAGGATTATTCTCACAGGAATAAGAATAGCTGAGACAGATCTGTGCAAATTCTTTCCTCTACCATCTTAAAGTCCAAGAAAGAAGCAAAAGCAAAACAATGTTGACAGACATACCTCAAAGTGTATTTATTCCCCTAAATACATAAGCACTAAATGATGATGATGATATGCTGTTTTACATCTCTTTAACCTTTACCACTCTCTGGGCATTTTCAGCAGACGGCAAATTGATGATATTTTTCTTATTTTTCCCAGAAAACAGGATCTGACATTTCATGCAAATTGTCTCCTGAGGAGACAATTTGCATGCAATGTCAAATCCTGTTTTCTGGGAAAAATAAGAAAAATATTTCAAAATGTCGTCTGCTGAAAATTTTACCCAGAGTGCTAAGCGTTAAATAGCATTTAAGTCCTATCAATATAATGAAGGGGTGATAATGAAAAGCTCTGTGCGATGAAGCACCACACAGTTATAGGATGACTTCTGCCTCAAGCAAGAATCAAACCCGTGACCTCAAGCCATATGAACGCTTTATGTAAACAGTGAAGGCCGATATCAGCCTGTGAACCTAAGCTTTTTTTTTTTCCTTTTTTTGTGGGGGGGCTTGCAGATTTTAGCAGTACTACATCTTCCTTCAGCTGAACAGCACAGTCCCTAATCTGACAGCAGGTGAGCAGGTTGTCTTATCAGTCTAGATGTGCAAGCAATTCTTACACATGCAGTGAAGCCCTTTTTTTTCTAACACAACTCATATAGTAGCCATACCTTCATTTAAGGTGTGTGTGTTTCTTTTGTTTTGTTTTTTATTTGTTTTTTGGGGCTTTTTTTTGTTGTTTTGTTTTTGTTTGTTTGTTTTTTCTTCCAATCAAAAAGTATTGATATTTTTTTTGTGTTTCTCCATGAAAACGTTGTGGGTTCTTACAGTCATAGAGGCACTTCTAATGAGTACCCACAACCTGTTTTCATGGAGAAAAGATAAATATTTACCTGACACCCTCTCATATCTAGAACTATGTATTACCTCAGCTGGAACTTCCACATCTTCAAATGTGATCCCTCGTGTATCTGAGGCTCTCTGACCCATGTTCTCTTCCTGCCAGAATAAACAACAACAGTATCCTTTAGGACAGTTTTAGAAAATGGGGGCTGGCCTTTCATGCAAAATGTCTCTAAATAAAACAATTGTCTCCTAAATAAGAAAAAAAAAACATTTCAAAATGTATTTATGTTGTCTGCTGAGTTTTTTAACTCCGCAAGCTAAGTGTTAAGGAAATTTTGTTTTTTGATTGATTCTTCATTCATTGTGCTGTGCAAACTGTTTTGTTTTTAGACTTCAATGAAGTTAAGTGATATGGGCTCTTACTGCATATGTGCGTGAAAAAGACCCAGTCAGCAAATTTGAGCAGATTGATCAGAGCCTTCAATGTCTACTAACATAATCAATTACAGAAACTGTAAGGACATCAGTGACTAGGGAAGGCCCTAATCAGATTTGGAGAAATGCAGATGAATCAGGCCTTTTCTTATTCAATATTCACATATGACATGATGATGAGTTCAGGTTTAATGACACATCAACCTATGAGGGTTATTTTTTTTCATTATTATTTTATTTGTGTCAAAATGGCCTATTAATTTGGCTTGGTATTGAAACTGCTGTAATAAATGTAATAAAGAGTCAGGTAAAATGGGATAAAATTAATCACATATGTTCTCACATTGTACATAACTGTATTGGAAATTTATATACAATTCTTTTACATCATGTATCAGTTGTACTAAATATCTCATTATGTATCACCTGTACTAAAAAGTTATGTAAAAATTCTGTCACATTGTGTATCAAATGTACTAAAAATTTAATATTCATAGCAGTACCAGTATGAAGTTGTTCAAGATTTAATGATTTTATAGACCAGGAATTGGGATAACTCCTGGGGGGGGGTGGGGGGGGGGGGTAAAACTTTGCTTATTACAATAGGCAACAGCTATGAAAACCTATGTTGTGTGAACTCATTAGATGTGCCTTACCAAGGTGCTTCTAATGAGTGTTATGAATACCCACAACATAGGTTTTTGTTGTGAAATAAGTAAAGTATCTTTTTAGCTGAAAAAAGTGCTTTGTCTGGAGATGTATAGCTACTCTGATTGGGTAGATACTGCAAGTATCAACACAGATCTACTCTCTTCTCACAAGGAGGCTTCCAGTTATAGAAATACATTACAGCGGAACCTTGTTACAATGTTAGCATTTGTTCCCAAACATGTTGCCATTTTAAAAAAATTTACTTTTATAAAGCATTCTTAAAATTTAATGCAGTAGAATGATATGTGAAAAAGGGCTTGTTTTATTCTTGTCACAGAACATGTTTTTGATATTTGTTAGAATTGCCTCAGTGAGGCAATTCTAACAAATATCCAAAACATGTTTCTTGAAGTATTAAATATTTTTTCTTGCATAAAGTCCGATTAACTGTCACCTCGTGAGCGAAGGTTTCAAGCCATTATCATTATGACAAATTGAGTCGTAGCATCATGTGTTGGTATAAAGATAGGAGGGAGTATCCACATAATATTTTTCTTAATTCTCAACAAAAACGTATGTTTTGGGTACTCATCAGAAGCGTCCCCATGAGGGGCTTCTAATGTAAACCCACAACATAGGTTTTCATGGAGAAATGAGAAAGATATCAGTATTTTTTCGCTGAAAAAGCACCTTTTATGGAGCAATATAAAGAGGGTTGACTGTACCTTTTTGCCTACTAATACGCCTGGTGTATCTCGATCAACAATAAAACCTGTAAATGCTTTTCCTGTAGGGGTCTTGGGGTCACTGTCCGTCCTTGCTAGAACAAAATACCAGTTGGCTACACCACCATTTGTTATCCACATTTTCTGTCCATTTATAATGTATTTGTCTCCCTTCTTCACAGCTCTTGTTTTAAGCCCCGCAACATCGGAACCAGCTCCTGGCTCTGTTACACAGTAAGCCTAGAAGTAAGGATGGACGTTTTAATTTTTTTACAGAAAACAATTTTTTTCTAAGTTCTGAAATAATTTCATTTGTTAAATTGTTATCATGACATATACAGACATAAATTATTCCTATTATAACACATGGAAAGATATTCGCAAACAGCATACAGCACTAACCCTAAATATATGGACATATGGACAGACAGGCCTGACAAACAGTATAGATGCAGATTAGACATCAATGAATGCACAATCTGAACACTATTGGCCACTCATCCACCAGTTTTTATAATACATGAAATGCAACATGTAGTAGAAATGGACCTGTACAAAAGTTTAGCGCATATGGTAAGGAGTTAATAAGGAGTTAATGTGTTTATAAACTTAAGGTGTGTGCATATATGGTGTGTGTGGTGGTTGGGGTGGGGAGGGGGGGGCCGGGGCATAGCTATAGATAAGAGTGGGTATCCACATAATATTTTTCTTATTTCTCTACGAAAACATATGTCGTGGGTACTCATTAGAAGCGCCTAATGATTACCCAAACCATAATGTTTTCATGGAGAAATAAGAAAAATATCAGCATTTTTTGGATGACAAAAATGCCTTATCTGTTGCTATGGGGGGGGGGTCTGGACACACATGGTAGATTTTCTGCCATTTTTACAAGGGAGGCAACTTCTGTAACTTCCAGTTCTGCTGTTCTACATACCAAGCCCCTTTCTGAAAAGAGGTCTAGACTAAGCTTTTAGGGTAGTCCAAAATTATCTTTTAGAGTGAACCCCTTTTCAGAAGCAAGACAAAAATATTTAATTCTAGATTGTTGTCTCTGCTGAAATTGTATCAATTCCCTTTGACAAATACAGTACATCCATATCAGCCTGCATACTGACAGCTGCTCAATAGGTCAATAACTCGTACCTCCAGATAGGAATGATGTTTCCACACATTTTTATTATTTCTCCACAAAAAACATATGTTGTGGGTACTCATTAGAAGCACCTCGGTGAGGCGCTTCTAAAGAGTACCCACAACATATATTTTCATGGAAAAATAAGAAAAAAATACAAAAACATTACGGTCGAAAACAAGCATCTTATCAAGAGTAATTGTATCTACATGAACACTACCATATAGATCACTCATTGGCTCCAGGAAAAGAGGGTTATCAAACTAAACATTATTCAATATATTCATTATACACATAAAAGAACATAAATGTATATAGGAACCTCTTATAACATGTTTTTATAGTACAGTTTTGGATATGAGCTATCCAGATCAGCCAGCAGAGACATATAGTCTGATCAGGAACTTTGCTATACTTTAGTATGTTCTACAGCACGCAATGGTTCTATAAGCAGGGCCCGGTTGTTCAAAGCGTCGTTAGCTTAACGAGCTCGTTAAGGGTCATTTCGTTAACTTTTTTAGCAGATTCAATATACAATATTCTGATATTTTTTGCTGAAAAAATGTGAAAAGCTACTCACATTTTTCAGCAAAAAAATTCAGCATATTATGTATCACTTGATTAAAATTTTAACAAATCGTTAACTAACGACAACTGGGCCCAGATACTGTCTGGATACTCCTCTTATCTGGAGCTATGCCTATGTTTGTTTGTGTTGAGGTTTTACGGCCCAGTCAACCCAATGGGGTCATGTCGAGCGCGGTCAGTTTACCTAACCACACGTTTACTGGGCAGGCTTAGTCCTCTAAGCGGTTAACCAGTATTGTGCACATTCTTTCGCCAGAAACTGACAACTGCCCTTCTTGAATCAGCGGAAGGGAGCTATGCCTATGTAAAATAAATGTCTAAATATCATATTTTGCCATAAAAGCATATGCTGTGGCCTGTGGTCTGTGTCTTGTGGGTACTCACTGGAATTGTCTTAATAAGTACCCATTTTTTTTTTTTTTTTTTTTTTTTTTACATTTTGCAGAGAAAGAAGAGAAATAAGAAACAAACATCTGTAATCTCAGTGGTGCTCTCACAGGAAATTTGTCAGAAATGCATGTTAAAATGACCCAAATCAACTATCCTATAAGGCGAGCTATAGACAAAGCCAATGGCCCAAATTGACTATCCTATAAGGTGAAACAAAGGGCTTCCCCTTCGCCTTGCCTTATAGGATAGTCAATCGGGGCCATTTTAACATGCATTTCTGAGCAAAATTCAAGCTCATGTGGGTGCTCTAATGACTGGGGTCTTTCTTTTTCTTCTTCAGAAAATAGGGGTTGACATTTCTTGCAGATTGTCTCCTTAGGAGACAATCTGCATGAAATGTTAAACCCTATTTTCAAGGAAAATAAGTAATTCAAAATGTCTTCTGCTAAAACAACAAGAAGTGTAAATAAGCAGTGTTTATTAGGTACCCACCAGCAAGGTAATGAATGCCTTCTAATAAATTATTTTAGTAGCAAGATAAGAAGCAGAAACCAAAATCTAAGACAGACAGATAGACAACGTGAAAACATTATACCCTGCCCCCACAAACACAGTTTGCTGGGGGATATAATTAACCAGGGCCCAGTTGTTCAAAGCATCGTTAGCTTAACGAGCTCGGTAAGGGTCATTTCGTTGACTGTTTTAGCAGATTCAATATACAATATTCTGATATTTTTTGCGGAAAAAATGTGAGTAGCTTTTGCTACTCACATTTTTTTCAGCAAAAAATTTCAGCATATTTGTGTAAGGCTCGATGTAAATTTTAATGGATCGTTAACTAACGATGTCGTTAGCTTTAAAAAAAACTGGGCCCAGCATGCTGAGTAGTTCCATGGAGGTGAGTGATACTTTGGACACAAAAGATCTAGGTACAGCATTATTGTTTTTTTGTCTGAAATATTACATACACACATAAGTGGTTCTTCTGTCATTCTGCCAAGATATTTCTTCTGTTGTGCCTCATTTCCAGCAAGTATCACAGGCATTTGCTGAAACGGAAATCAAAATATTTGCTCAACCATAAAGTACTGATATTTTTTGTAATTTACCCACAAAAATTTATGTTGAGGGCACTCAATGTGGTGCTTCTAACAAGTAACCATAAAATCACAAAAAAAAAAAGGTATGTTATATTTAGAGGCATAAAAATACCTTTACCCTCTAAACAATACAGAGTGTGGTGCTTAAAACAGCCAAAGAATTAGCTTTACTTCTTTCAATGAGTATTTAACCGTTTTTGATAACTTACAGAAACAGCATAATTTGTTTGTTTCACTTTATCAAAGTATAACTGGTATTATGGTATGATACTCCAAAATCAATAATATAGGAATGCATTTTATTTTTGTGCATTTTATGAATGAGTAAACTCCCACAAATCACTCACAAATTGAATAAAGCCTGAAGGGCTTTGTGTTAAGTTATATTATTATTATTATTTATTTATTACAGTCTCATCATGGTTAACATACATTAACATATGTACAGATAAACAAAATTGCTATTTAAAAGATTAACCATGCCATTCTATAAAGAATTATAAGAGACTATCACCGCATATTCCAGACAATCCGTGCTAAGAGCATGTGTACAATAATTTACATCAATGCATAAAATATTAAGATTATCAGATTAAAATACATTTATCACCCTACACTTGACCACACGATACACGATAAGTTTGTGAGTAATTTGCAAGTGTCTACACACTGACTTAAGTCACACAAATAATAATTCATCCATAATAATTCAACTGTCATCAAAATGTTACAAATGTTACCATAATTTTTAAGACAGCTGAAGGAAATATATAAAGCATTTTTGTGTTATGTTAGGATCATTTTTGTTATTTCTGCATTATATCATATGTTATGGGAACTCATTAGAATCCCCTGCATATATTTTTGATGCAAAAATAATAAAAAATACCTGCAGAATATTTATTTTAATTAGCGCTTCAATATCTGAATACTTTAAAGTTAATACAATCTATCTCAATAAACTGTGACAATTTCTATTATGTCAGGGCAATCTAGTTTGTGTCAGATGAGGTCAGACAGCTGCACTTTTACACAAAAACCAAGGTCAGTGAGAGTGCTTTCTAAAAATCTCTCTGAGAAGTTAGAGAATAGCTCGGGTGACCATAAGCGAATGAAGCTTGTGACTTTAATTGGGCAGATGATTCCACTACAGTTTTTGGGATAACATGAGTAAATCAATTTCAGATTTGTGCCTACAGTTAAGATTATAATAAAAAATTCAGGTTATAGAATGCTTATATCTATTATAATAGATTCTATCCAAGTGATATGATCCAATTTCATATAATTATTGATTATTAAAAATAATAATGAAATGCTAATTGACCTCTCATTCGACAGGCCGCAACAGTGTCACATGCATGCTGAATGACCACTGTAACAGAAAGCGACCTGTATAATATTTCATTGTATGATTTTTGAATTGGAGCAATTATCACACAAGATTGATACAGATTATAACAGGATGGCAAAAAGTTTTGTATAAAATATAAATAACTGATATTTTTGAGAAATAAAAAATTATGTCAGAGCAGTTTTGCTTCACAAAAGCTAAACAGGAAAAAAATATCAGTGTATTTTAACTTTTTATCTTAAGTAATAATTTTAAAATATTAAGTCCCCATGTTGCACAACTATGTTATGGGGTCTGGATAATTTTCATAGATTTACAGCTAATTTTTACAAGGGAGATAACTTTTGTGACATCCAGTTTGCTTTTCTGCACACCAAATCCCTTCTGAAAAATAGAGTACTCTAAAAGGAAAGAATATGATCCCAAAGGGGAGCAAATTCTTTCCTTTTAGAGTAGACCATTTTCAGAAGGGTGGCAAAATAATTTTGATAGAGTTACCTCCCTTGAAAGGCATCAATTCCCTTTAAGATAACATAGCTTTGAACGACCATGCTCAATTTAATACAACATAACTTACACCAAGAGAGTTTGCCTCCATGGCGGTCTGTATTCCTGTACAACCATATGCTAATTCTTCAGTAATAAGACAAGCATCAAATATACCTAGACCAAGGCCTCCTGTAATATAAAAGTATTTTAACTTATTTAGTACATGTATATGTACAGGGCCTGACAAATCCAAGTTCCATCCACTTGCCCTGCATTCCACAGCATCTTGAAAATGGCTTGGAATTACAATATTCCCTATATATTCTATACATTTTTCTGGGCAAGTGAAATAAAATATCATTTGCCCATCCAAAATATGGACTTGTCCCGGGCAGCTGGGCAATGGATTTGTCAGGTCCTGTATGTAGATGTATATAAGCATGTGTTTTTACAATAAGGTCATTAGAAGGCTTTAAATCAGTGAATATAGGAAATGAATACACCTTCATGGAAAATAACTCAGACAAAGAAAAATTAACTCTCTTTTCACTGGTGATGGGTGGGATGGACTACTCTTAATCTTAAATTCTTTCCTTTAAGACCAGCGCTCAGTTTTAAAGGATTTAATAAGGAATGCAAATTCCTCTCTAAACAAGTTGCTGCCTTTGATGATGATTATTTGGTCTTTTATGCCTCTTTCAACATATCAAAACAATGAAGGAGTGATAATGAAAGGTCCTGTGCAAATAAGTGATTTACATTCATAAGCTTAAATCCACCTGTAGCAGGATTTGAACCCAGGACCTCATGATCGGAGGACAGGAGTGCTAACTGTTTTGGTATGCAAAAGCTTCTGACTTTATGATCATATACCTGTGTATAAAATTTTAATCCAATACACTAATCTTTTCAAAAGATATCGAACGGATTACCTACAGACATACGTACGTACAGCAGTGATACTATATGCCCCCTTATAACCCTGGTGTACAAAGTATGCTGTAGGGATATATAGTGTTTGTCATTCTGTCTGTCCATTCGCCTATATATCCATCCTTCCATATGTATGATAATTTGCTTAAAATAAAGGTTCTGAAATTAATATACAGCTTTTTATAGGGTTTTCTGCCAAATTAAAGGTTTTATAGGTTCCCCTAGAGGACAGTACCAAGGCATTTGAAAGGCATCAAGTATACATATCATATGTACTCTAAACATTCAGATACCTTACTGTCTTACCATACTCATCTTTCACTGGAACAGGCCCCCGAGGTTATAAAACTTTTTTTCATGCTCAACTCAACTGAGCATGAAATTTGTCCTGTTAATAAATCTCAAATTACTAACAATTGCAAATTCTTTCTTGCTAAACATAACTGACCATGAAATTTTCTCTGCTAATAAATATGAAAATGCCAACAACTGTTGGCATTTTCATATTTATTAGCAGAGAAAATTTCAGTCTCAGCTGAGTTGAGCATGGTAAAAGTTTTATTACCTCAAGGCCAGGTCCATTCTACTACCAGTTAACATCTTTAAAACTGCTGGATAACAGTGGAAAACAGTGTAGACTCTGATCAGAGGCTGTATTCTCTGGCATTTGATTTAGGTCTGCATCATTTTCTCAGGCATGTCTGTCTGAACACTAACCTGATCATGCTGAACCCAAATATGCCCTGCCTTTGCAAACAGTGTAGTTCTAGATCAGTTGCTTCTTCAGAAGCCAACTGATCTGGATCTGCACTATTTGTCATTTAGTATGTGCATTTGTATCAACAACCTGGATCATGAAATCTGATTGGCTGAAAATTAGATGGGTGTGGCATCTTAAGTCAACAAGACAAGGGCTAAGGGTAAAAATTTATTGAACAAGACAAGGGTTAAGGGCAAATACATGTATGATATAAGTACATTACCACAAGATACTGGTATGTGAGTGTTGACGAGACCTAAATTCCAGGCTTCCTTTATCACATCCCATGGATACTGAAATAGATATATACATGTATAAATTCCGGGATTCAACAATACCATACATGTCCTAAAATATTAACAAGTTTATTTTATATCCGGTTGATGTGTATAAAAATCTGCAAGACGAGAGGTAAAAACTGTACACCCTGACTAAGGCTGGCACAATTAATTGATATTCAATTAACTGATTGATAAATTCCACAAAAAATGATTATCATTACAGATTTGCTAATAATCGATCATTTGATTTCTGTGTTTGTTACTTTACCGTATTTACCCTTAGTATTCAGACACCTCAACTCCTTACCATACTTTGAACAAGTACAATTTACTACCTACTGTTATGTCTAAAATAACTGACTGAGAGGCAAACAGAGAAGACCCTGATGAGACACCACATTTGCGGCATCTCATCGGGTCTACACTGTTTGCTCAGGTCTGTCTGACCGAATACATGCAACAAAGTATAACATATGGCAAAAATCATGCTCAGACCAGTAAAATTATGACCAAATCTTCAGTGATTACTAATCGATTATTGATCACAATGGTAGGACTTGGCTCTGATTAGCCAGCCTTAACCCTGACCAGATACTGTGTTCTGCTCTGGGTCTACACTGTTTGCTCAGGTCTGTCTGACCGAATACATGTACATACAACAAAGTATAACATATGGCAAAAATCATGCTCAGACCAGTAAAATTATGACCAAATCTTCAGTGATTACTAATCGATTATTGATCACAATGGTAGGACACAGCTCTGATTAGCCAGCCTTAACCCTGACCAGATACTGTGTTCTGCTCTGGGTCTACACTGTTTGCTTAGGCTTGTCTGTATGAAAACATAGGGAAATACACTGCTTAGCTCCAGATAAGAGGGGATATCCACATAACATTTTTCTTACTTCATGAATATGTATGTTGTGGGTACTCATTAGAAGGCAAGGCTCTGTTAAAGAGAACATACAATTCTATTTTCTTGGAGAAATAAAAGAATAGGACCTTTAGGTCCCCTGAGCCTTGATACCTAATTTCAAGGCAATCAGCCCAGTGGTTCTGGAGAAGATTATTTTTAGGTTTTTACCATATTTGGGTATGGGGGCCATCTTGGTCATGGGACCTGGACAATTTGAATATAATTCCATTCTCCACTCCCAAACAGGCTTCATATGAAATACAATTTTAATTAGCCCAGTAGTTTCTAAGAAAAAGGACTTTAAAAATATTCAACCCAGGTGACCTTTGGCCAGTCACTTGATAATCTTGACCTTTAACATTCATAGGGTGTTGGGTGGGGGGGGGAGGGGGGGGGGGGGGAGTTTGTCCTAAAATTAAATTTACACTGATCAAGAACTGGTTTGACCTACACAATATGTACAGAAAACTGTTTAGAAACTTTCATAAGGAACGAGTTAAAAACCTACCAGCATTTACTACCCTATTAATTTTTGCATAATTTGCAACCAATTTTACTATGGGGAAAAATGAAATCAAATACATTTGATTTTTTTTTTAACCATCAACTAGAATAAAACTGCTGATGCATAGACAGCTCAGAAGGTTTTGCATTATACATGTATTAGGACAGACTTTTGAAAAGTTATTTCTGAGTAAAGTGTCATGCAAAAAACAACTTTGGAAAGATGCTGAAAGCAGATGTTACTGAATGCCATCACACTTTGAATTATGGAACATAATTAACTGAATGAGAAATCTCTATACTTCATTACTGGGTATATAATAAATGTACTGATATGTCAGATAAGTCGCATCAACTGAAGAAAATCTTTCACCTTTAGTAATCTAACCCTTGACATGCTGAATAAATCAAGATACCACATCCACTTCTAATTTTCAGCCAATCCAATTACTTGATCCAGGTTGCTGATTCAAATTCACATATGATACTTAATGACAAACAGTGCAGAACCAGATCAGTTGGCTTCTTCATCTGTATCTACACTGTTGCAAAGGCAAGGCTTATCCAGTTTCAGCAGGACTAGGGTTAAGTTGTATTTAAATTTTAGAAGACAACTTAGTATGCTGGGTAAAAATTTAAGCAGGTGACATTTTGAATGCCCATATTTTGGGTACAGGTAAATATGGTACAAAATTATATTTTTTATGGAATCATTAGCTGAATGTGATGTCCATTTGCAAATCAGAAAAAAAAAAGTGCAGTCATCACTTACCTCCCCTGTTTTGTCATGATGTGGTGCAACAGGTATGATGACTTCCCTTGAAAACTTCCTTGCTAAGTTCTGATACTCCTTTTGTTCATCGGATAACTCTGAAATAGCCAGCTAATCCTTATAGTACTAATCACAACTACAGCTAATGACACTTTGAAATTATTTTTTTTATTTTTCTGAGAAAATAAGACTGGACATTTCATGTGAATCATCAGATAGGCAATAAAAAGCAATAGAGATGTGTATGTAAAACACTCAGCCCCCAACTATACACTTGTTGATACAAAAATGCCAAAGTTGAAAAGGGGCATAACTCTTTAACAAAAGTAAAGCAAAGTTCACCAAAATTTAATGAGGTCATCTACTCATTGCCTCCAAACTGCTAGCAAAATTTCATGAGCCTCACTCAAGTGGTTCCTTAGAAATTTTGCTTAAAATATTTTCATTTGCCTAAATCTGAAAAGGGACCTAACTCCACCATGAAGAATTTGATAGAAAAGAAAAAAAAAATGGGTCAGCTAATTTTTTCATAAGCAATTCATACATAACATTTCAAATCCATACATGGTTCCAAAGATATGAGATGTTAAAAAAGCGTGACATACAGATGGGCGGACAAGCCCAAGGCAATATGCCCTCCCAATTTCTTTGAAGCTGGGAGCATAATTAGAAAATCAACAGCTACAATTTTGCTTAGCACTTTAAAGATTAACCCTTAAAACGCTAAGAAAATCTGCATCTGAAAATGTCGTCTGTTTATATCGTCTGCTGAATATTCTTGCAAACTTTTCAAACCTAATTTTGCATACAGGCAAACAGTGTGGACCCAAATCAGACTGCTCCTAAAGGAGCAGTCTGATCTGGGTCCAAACTGTTTGCAGAAATGACTTATCAAGTAACCGGCAGAAGACAAAGCAGAGGACAGTTGTGACTGGCGCTTTAATGGTTAAATAATGTCTTATCATTTATAAAGTTTTCACAAGGATTTTGAAATGAGTTCCATGAGCTTCTCCTATAAAAAGTTGACAGTACACAAACAAATTAAAATCAATTAAACTCTTAGCATACTGGGTAAAAGTTCAGCAGACAACATCCTCAGGATGATAAATTGATGATGTTTGTTTTTTCTGATTTTTCCCAGAAAATTGGACTTGAGATTTCATGTGAATTGTCTCCTCAGGACACTTTGCATGAAATCTCAATTCTATTTTCTGTGAAAAAAACAAGAAAAACACCATCAATTTGTCTTCTGCTGAATTTGCCCAGACAGAGATAAAGGTTAAACTTCCTGTTATGGCTGTACTCTGAAATGAAAAATAAATTTAAAAAAAATGGTTGAGTCAGCTCTTATAACACCTTCAGCAGGAAAGGTAAAAACATGAATGAATTTAGCAAGGAAAGACCACAATCAGAGGCACCAAAAGAAGAAAAAATGAAGAACAAACAGCCACAAGAACCAATGGCACAGCCACAAAAACTTACACACAAGCAAAAAGAACTACAACAGAAGAATTGGCTGTGAAGATTCTGGACATGTGCACCTAGCAAAGATTCAGATCAGACTGCACAAATGTGCAGTCTGATCTGAATCTTCACTAGGTGCATTAAGTTATTGCAAAAGATGAAAATTAATAAGAGCTGTCACAGGATAGTGTAGCTCGCCTAAATCATGATTTGCCTCTAAAAATTTTAAACAAAACTTTAATAGCAATATAAATTCATGTCACTCATGTTGGTCGGGATGGTACAGCAGAGAACTTCTGTCTGTATTCAATATCAAGGCAGGTATAACTACTTCCATCCAGAGTTCAGGAGACATATGTAGCTCTTTAAAAACTTAAACCAATGCCGATCTCCAAGCGGTGGTGCCTGCTATAGCTCTATATGTATATTCATTATACAAGTGAGCTAAACACATTAAAAAAAGAACAAAACAATTACCAAACTTGAAGCCTTTCTGTGACCCAGCAGGCTCAGTAGCAGCTGTTCCTAAAGCTCTGATCCCCTGCCTCAATGCTTGACTTGCTAAACGAGACACCTGCAACAATTAAAAGTAGCATTTTAAAATACAGTGGATATTACCACTTTATAAGGGGTGCCTTATAGGAAGTGTCTGGTGACAACCGGCTGTCAGCAGACTTTCAAGTCTGGTGACAACCGGTTGTCACTAAACCAAAAAGTCTGGTGACAACCAGCTGTATTTTTCCAATAATCCTGTGTAATAATTATTGGTTTCACAGTTAATTCTACATTTTCAGGCATTTATTTTGCTATTTTTTTTTTCTTTTACATAAGATTTTTAAGACAGTTGTTGGTATATTAATCATTTAAGTGAGGCATCCAAACAATATTTAACTCATTGTACTTATCAGTCAAATAGTATCTCATAGAGTCTTTATATATTATTATTTTTGGGGTGGGAGACAAGACTGGCGTTAATCACAGGACATAACCAGGTTAAATATTTACATGAATACATTTAAGACCCCCGCATCGTCACTCTCTCCTATCCAGGTTTGAGAGTAGATCAGCTGTGGTCCAAGTTATAAGAGATCGCCCCAGCATTTGAAGTAAGGACTGTACATGTATGATTACTTTTCTTTGACTGTTATGGAAGACTTTTAATGCTAAATGTAATGTTTTACCATATTTGGTTTCAGCGATCAGAGCTATGGAGCTTTTGCATATAAACAGTGGTCTAGTCAGTTTTGAGAAGACTGCATTGTTTTAATAGCATCTGCACTGCTATTTTATTCAGTTTTACTTTGATCATATTTCCTTTCCAATACAATAATCAAAGGGAAACACCCACTAAATGCAATGTACAAGTATGTCTGAAAGTATTAAGCTCTAGAAAAAAAACAAGAATTTTGGAGCAAATTTGATCAAAATCGGTTAGGAAATAAGAAAGATATATTTTATATTTCATACAACCCTGAGCATGGGTGCCGCCATTTTGAATATTAAATATTTTGAATATTTAATCAGATGTTTAGCTTTTTAAAACACAATTAAAGTCGTCTATGGACAGGAATATTCTGCTTATGTGAAAGTTCTTAGTTTTTATGCAAATGAATACATTTACAGTTAGACAGCAACAAAATGTTACTATTTTTGCATATTTAATTGGGTGGTTATGACATCACTCACTCACAAAAAATGCCAGCTTCCATGACAGCATTTTATAGAATGTTAAAATCCAACAACTTTCTTACTTTCCAACCAATTTTCATAATTTTTTCAACAAATTACTCAGCCAATCATGCTTAATAGTTTTTGTACATTTTCCTTTAAGTAATGACTGTATCTAGAGAGGGTATCTTCATTTAATACATAGATGTAAACTCTCGACTAGCATTTAGGGCTGTAACAATATAGTCACCTCATGATATGATATGTATTGCTATACTTGCCTCTCAATATGATATGTATCTGACATAATACTATTTTAATGCATAAGCCACAGCTTGGAAGTTTTAATACTCTTGGAAAACAGGTTCAAAATTATCTCCAGAGCTTCCTTCTTGTGTAACAATGCCTTTGTAGAAGCCCCTGTATGTCATATAAGTGATCAGTGTATTTCAGTAACATTTTAGATCTTTGTAATTTGTTATAAAAATGGTCTTGATTATGTTAAAGTTACATCCCTTGATAGGTTTTACAATTTGCCATTAATGAAAATTTTTTGTCCCAGTTTTCTCAAGAACTGTAAGGGTAACAAAAGTTGAAACCTGGTACACATATGAACGGTGGGTTGATGTATTGTGTATACCGGAATCAGGGCCAAGGGCCCATAACTCATGGATTTAAATCATTTCATAGATTTATGTTGCCATGTAACCATATCCTACAGTGATGTTATCTGGTAAGCATGAATTTAAAATATTTCTACACTATAAGTTTTTCTCCTCTGATAGCACTGCAGTGGGGATGTAGTGAGATCCTCTGACAGCTCTAATTTTAAGAAAAGAAACCAGTATAGATTTAAAGATGGGTTATTTATGAACTTTTATGAATTGGTTATTTAACTGAAATATACTTCAACCAAAACCTTCAAATTTGCATGACTACGAAAAACATGTTATTTAGAAGTAGTTTGTTTCCTGTTACATGTATACAGGCCTCCTAGGAGAGTCTCTTAAAAATAAAGGTTTTTTATAAATGCTATTTTTGGCCAAATAAAAGTTTTTCAGGATGAATTTTGTACAAAATAAAGAGCATTTAAGGGTTAAATTTCTTGCCAGATCTAAGCAAAAGAATCCTTGCGCCATCACCTTTCAAGCAAAATAGGGAGAAAATTGCAGAGAAAATCTGATATTTTTATCTTTAAATGGAAATGACAATATTAACTTGCATTTCTGTTTAGGAACATATTACTCTAAGTCACAGAACTATAATTTGCTGTTATGAAATGCTACATATTAACTCTGCCCTTCTCTTGCATTTACAATTGCCAAATATACAGTTTTTCTCATCAAAATACAGGTTTTTCGGCCAACTTTAAAGGTTTTAAAGGATTTCAACAAAATTAAAGGTTTTTAATGGTTTTAAAGGTTCCACTAGGGGCCCTGTGTGCATCTGCATGTTTCTATTGTCTTATATTTAAATTCATTTATCTCTTCCATAAAAAGTATGCTAGTATTATTAAATAAGCTGATAGAAAATAATTGAATGTTAAAATGCAAGCTACATTGTATAAGCATTTAAAAGTTATTCGGTATTTTTCTTTGAAAACACTGTCAATGGAAACTTATACTTTTTTTATTCATTATTCCATGATAAGGACAAATTTTCCACAATTTTATTAGAAAATATAGCTGGTTGTCAGCAGACTTTTAGGTCTAGTGACAGCCGGTTGTCACCAGACTTTTGGTCTAGTGACAACCGGTTGTCACTAGACCTAAAAGTCTGCTGACAGCCGGTTGTCACCAGACCTCGCCTTCATTATAAGATGGTTTCGAATATAAGGTGGTTTAAATGTGGAGACCAAAGTGGGTGGGTTTTACTTACACTCTCTTTGTGAAAATATGTTCAAAGACTGTCAGACAGTCTGAATCTCATTTGCACAAGTTTGATGTCAATTATTGTCACAACAAATGACAGTCAACCAGCAGAGAGATTTCCCAAAATATGCAATGATGAATTGTGCAAGATCGTAAGATGCACAAGACCTGACATTAACTACTTGTAGGTCTTCATCCTGCAACCCAGGGGCCTGCCAAAACTGCCTGCAAGGTGGGTTTGTGTTGAGGTTTTACGGCCCAGTCAACCCAATGGGGTCATGTCGAGCGCGGTCAGTTTACCTAACCACACATTTACTGGGCAGGCTTAGTCCTCTAAGCGGTTAACCAGTATTGTGCACATTCTTTTGCCAGAAACTGACAACTGCCCTTCTTGAATCGATGGAAGGGAGAGAATGACTGTAGAACATATTTCATGATCAATCTCCACGAAAGAATGTTGCCGACCTCGGCGGGGGTTGAACCCACGACCTCCTGGTCTCCAGTCGGACGGCGCATCCAACTGAGCCACCGAGGCGGGTGAGGTGGGTAGGCTGGATTTAAAGATCGATAAGACTGCAAATATCATATGTACATTCAGCATGTTAGGAAAAAAAATCAGCAGAATGATAGAATTGTTTTGAAATGTAATTTTCCAAGAAAACGGGCTTTGGCAGCTCATGCAAATTGTCTCCACTGGAGAAAAGTATCAATAATGATGATGAATATCATTTGGTGTTTCACACCCATTCAAAATACAGATCATATACCCTCTATTGACCCCATGAAAATCGTGGTCGGAACTGTCTTCCAGAAGGACTATTATCATTGGAATGCTCTACCTGTCAGTATAATAATCCTTCTCACCGCAAGCTTGCCTGGTGGTTGATGTTTCTTTTTATAATACAAATTCTGTTTTTATCTTTTACTACGCATTTCAATTTTCACTAGTCTTTCAGTCGAGTGCAGAGAATCTGATGTCATCACAGCGGTCATTGCACCGAAAAACTGTTAGAAACAAACATCAAAAGGTTTTATATTACGGTCTTGTAGATTGTGCAATTCTGATTATTGACATATGATATCTGAGTTATCTCACATGCGATTGGTTTTGATTCAGTAGACGAAGACAATTAAGCCAGTAAATGATCTGTGATTAACTTGTCCTCATGCGGCTAGGTACACTGGCAGACTTTGTGCATCTTACACGTGACCCTATTGGCTGCGCAGGCTACTCAAAATAATAAAACTGCTAACATTGTGCATGAAGAATGTCCGTCCTTGTAAGTATGCACTATAAATAAAATAGACCCTTATCGGACTGCCCAGACTTGTCTGGATCAGTAATTTTCGCATCTGCAATAAGGCACACTTCTCTGAACACTGTGGTATTATTGGTAGACACTTGAACCATAAAAAATAGTTACTTCTTGGGCAAGATATGATGATCCAGACCAGCCTGCGCATAAAAATGTTTCTAGGTCCTGTTAACGCTGTCAAGCAAACTGTAGGTCCTGATCGGAATAAGCGGATACGACAGTCTGCTGCCCTATCATAGTTTTTGGCTACTTTTGTTTTGTTTTCTAATTGGTGAGACACCTTTTTTGATAAATGCTGAATGACCGCCTTCTGTTATAAATGCAAGCGACCAGTTTGATGTTCTGATCAAAGTATGCGGCAATGCTTCTGAAATTGGCTGCCGTTAGACAGCTGTCAAGTGTCACGTCCGCACAAGTCTAATGGATATTGAAATGCGTTGTAATTATACTCTTTTACACTGTATAAACACAATTCACCAACTTCTTTCCTTTTATTTCAGCTGTAGTAGGAGGAGAAATAGACCTGTATTCCCGTCGAGTGCCCAGACCGGGGATCGAACCAGGTACCCCTGGATCTCTAATCGAGCGTCATAACCACGAGGCTAAAAGGTCCGGACCAGTTAGACTGGTCATTTATGCACCCTATATATTTACATACATATTAATTATTTGTACTTCGCTTTGCCGCGCACTACTACACTCCTCCATCCTACAATGAAACATTTGTTTCAAATGTTTTCTACTATTCCCAGACTCTTATGTGACTCCGTTGCCATTGCATCGCCCTTGAGCTCCGACGGTAGTCATCCTGGCACCAGGCACCAAATGTAGTAGGAGGAGAAATAGACCTGTATTCCCGTCGAGTGCCCAGACCGGGGATCGAACCAGGTACCCCTGGATCTCTAATCGAGCGTCATAACCACGAGGCTAAAAGGTCCGGACCAGTTAGACTGGTCATTTATGCACCCTATATATTTACATACATATTAATTATTTGTACTTCGCTTTGCCGCGCACTACTACACAGCTAACCCCCGTTTAGACGTAAAGGAAGATAGTTAGATAGACCAAAGAGGCACGAAAAGACCGTATGGCATGTTCTCATAATTCCGTTCACCCCCATAACTCCGTTCACCTTCTGCATAGAATAATATGAAAACAAATCTTTCTTAAATTTATGCCACATTAAAATTAACAAGAAATAACTAACATTATAGTTGATTTTCAAGAAAATCAGTTATCGCTTACAATTTTATGCATAAAAATCAAAATTTATCACAAAATGCTAAATATTTAGGGGGTACCCCCAAAAAATCACTAACCAGTGACAAGCATGTGAATGAATACAAATAGTATCAACAATTTTAGAACAGTTATACTCTAAATTTAATGTTCATTATATAAAATATGCATAGAATGAATCTGGTTGCCTGTGATAAACAAAGAAATTTGAGTGAACGGAGTTATGAGATCATGCCCTAAACACCCCCTTCATATTCTGAAGAGTGTAGAATTTAAAGATGTGATATTTATTTCCTTTAATCTTGATATTCTTATAGGTATTTAGTCAAATGTATAAAATATATGCACATAAAACCATTCTTGCAATAAAAAATGATAGCAGGATTGCTCAACCTTAGGTGAACGGAGTTATGGGTTTCCAGGCTACAAAAGTGCCGATGAAATTTTTTCAAACTTTCTTCTATATATCCATAGTTTGGAATGTTCAATTCCGCATTATATAGGTACCATTGGAAACAACCCTGAAACATATTTAGTAATGCTGAAACACAAAAAGTCTACTGTTCGATTTAAAATCCGAATACCTGAGACACCGCTGCTGTCAGAGACGCCATTTTTCCTGTTTCTACTTTTAGTTCAGAGGTCAAGGTCACAACTGCTATAGTTCTCGAAAATACTTAGGTACACCGACTGACAAGTGCAGCGTACCGAATGAGAGTGCAGCATACCACAAAATATAAAAAGCATTTTTGGGACATCATTTTTCTACCTGGTGTGTGTGTGTAGGGGGAGGGTGGGGGAATGGCTCCTTATTTCTGTTCAAAACCAATGTAAAAACACACAATCCCCTCACTGACTTACAAAAAAAATGATATGTGATTCTCCTCAATAATTCAACATCGAATAAAAAGCAAAGAACAAAAAGACCAAAGTAAACATTCTTTATTTGAAATTAAAAAAAAAAAATTACATGCTGACAAAATTATACCTTGCTAAATTAAATGACTGTAGGCTATGTACATAGCAACAGGTAAGGATGGGTATTTGTCTGATTTGGTGATAACTTTTTCATATTTCTTCATAAAGCATATATATCTATCTATCTAAACCAAGATACCCTCCTCGCCACCAGCAGAGAGTTAAGTTATATGTGCCAATTCTACTTTTTAGTAATATTTGTTTTTCCTGTACTTTTATCCCCTTCTGAAAAGGGGTCTTCTCTAAGAGGATTTTCTTACTATTTCTTTTTTTTTTTTTTTTTTTTTTTTTTTTTTTTGGGGGGGGGGTGTGGGGGGGGGGGGGAGAGAGAGAGAGAGAGAAAGGGGAAGTCCCGGAATTATTTCCTTTTAAAGTAGTCCTATTTTCAGAATTCAGTAAAAAAATTGATAGAGAAAATTGCACTGAATGTGTATCCATATACTCATAAAGGAACATATTTCTTAACCTTTACCACTTAGGTTCTGAGCTATATCGGCAGACGGCATACTAATGATATTCTTCCTAATAAACAGGATTTGAAATTTTATGCAAATTTTCTCCAATGGAGTCTGTTTGCATGAAATGCTAAAACTGTTTTCTGGGGAAATAAGAAAAAAAAATCAAATGTTTATACAGTGTGCTGAGCGTTAAACGTTGAGAGTAAGATGATTAATATGGTGTCGCTATTAAGGTTCTAGTGTTCGTGCCGAAGCCTTTGCTGAGTGACCTTTAAAAATGTTAATTTGATGCAGAACAAATATGTAAAGTATAAAACAAAAATACTTTCTTTGTGACTGAAACTCCAAACTACTCGCAACATTTTGCAATAAGGTTTCAACCCATTTCAGATATTTCTTTTTATTTATTTATTTATTTATTTATTTATTTATTTATTTATTTATTTATTTATTTATTTATTTATTTGTTTATTATTCCGGCTGTTATTCTTTGAAGAGTTTGAACTCAATCAGACACTGAAGCACGTCTTTGGGTATCTTTTGGGTGAAACATGTCCCTAATCAATCACACTAACTATACCATATATTCAGTATTTTCCAGTTATTACGCATTTAGATACTCAACACATATACATATACATGTATATATATGTATGTACTAATAAATAAACATAAACAAGAGCTTATTAGTCTTATATGCTACTTGACATAAATTATACTAGAGCCAACTGGAAACTGTTATACTAGGTAGTCCTCTTCCGCCTGAATTCTGATTTCAAACAGGAGTTGAGCACAAATATGGCAACTATGTGGAAATATCGCTGATAAATGGAAATTGAAGGACATTGATATTCTTTGGCTTTGGAAAAATGGTATTTATTCGGCACTGGTGGATAAAAAGGGGATCAATAATGTACATTTTCTAGTGTGTTAATGTGGGGCTGTATTCAGACTGAATGTCCGTACCATCTCCGGTGCAACATCGGAAAACATATCTTCGGACATGTGCGCCCAGCGAAGACTCAGATCAGTCTGCGCATTCGCGCAGTCTCATCAGAATCTTCACTGAGCACATAAGGATAGCCAATGATGCAAAGTTTCTTCATGCGGACAACGAAGACTGATCAGACTGCACCGATGCACAGGCGGAATTAAGTCTCCGTTGGGCGCACGTTAGAAGGTACGTTTTCTCACGTGTCAGCATATATTGTGGGGAGACTAACCCCTAGCTGATCCCGCTCCCCTCACATCCGTAAGTCCGAGACGCATGAAGATACAGTAAATGTGTGTGTGTGTGTGTGTGTGTGTGTGTGTGTGTGTGTGTGTGTGTGTGTGTGTGTGTGTGTGTGTGTGTGTGTGTGTGTGTGTGTGTGTGTGTGTGTGTGTGTGTGTGTGTG
The DNA here is from genome assembly GCA_964016985.1 of Anodontia alba. NCBI lineage: Eukaryota > Metazoa > Mollusca > Bivalvia > Lucinida > Lucinidae > Anodontia > Anodontia alba. The sequence continues at coordinate 135,370,127 of OZ024821.1, forward strand.
CATGTGCATGCATGCGTATTATGGCAGTACTGGTTCCCGGCATTATTGTTTCCAAGCTAGCATTCTTTATAAATCTACAGCGGGCCGTTATCGACACGTCAGCTACCTTGACGGGCCGATAACGGCCCGCTATAGATTTATGCAGAATGCTTACTGGGTTTTGTGTTTTCGTGTTCGCGCGTGACGGTGATAGGGTTTGCATAAAAACCCAGCTTATTTTTTTTGAGTGCTATAAAAGCTATACTCTGTTTTACCAATTATCATAAAAACGATATATATTGTGACCTTTCATACGTAACTGCCTTATATAATGCGGACTTTGGTAACTATGGTCTAAATTATTGTTTACAATGTTCAGATACGTGTTATTCATAACTAAGAAAATTTATTTTTATAACATTTATGTAAATATTTATAATTGACTGAAGTGTTTTGTCGAATGGTACACCGAAATATTTAGTGGAATTGACCATAGGTACTTTCTGTTCGGTGAAAATATAAAATAACACCCTAGTAAATTTATCTATGTCGTATCTACATATCAACTGTCTGTCTGGGCATTTATAATAAAGTTGGTCTATGAATTCTTGGTGTTCGGATTTTATGTTTGAATTCATACTGAACTAATATATAACTCGTAAATGAAGTTCCATTTAAAAAGTAAAACCATAAACACAGATTATAGCGATTTCCATGCTAAATTCCTGTTACTCATGGAACAGAGACAAGGAAACGCTAAAGTTGTATTTATTGTTCTCATGTTGAGTGGTAAAGATATCAGTGCATGTTCTTTGCTGATCGCCACAACCCAAAAACTGTCCGAAACTACAATGACAATGATTTTATTTGCTACGAAACACATTCCATTACGAAAACATGCCTATTCAAATGTACTGAAAATTTTACCACCAAAAATGAAAAATTTCAGAGAAAAAATCTAATATTTTTCTTATTTCTGCTCAAAACATAGATTGTGGGTACTCGTTAGAACCGCCTCGGCGAGGCGGTTCTAACGAGTACCCACAATTTATGTTTTGAGCAGAAATAAGAAAAATAATGTATACCCTATAAACCCCAGTTTTACTATATAAAAGTGGGGTTCAAGGGGGTCAAAATTATATAGGCGTGTTTTCGTAATGATCATGAATGGTTATGGCAAACATATAACAAAATGAAACATATGATATGATAATTAATTGAGAAATATACCTCAACAATGGTGACAATTACATATTGATGTTTAAGTCAACAGTAGGTCTACTTTGTGTAGCATATTGAATGCTTGCATGCACTTAAATAACAGCCACGAGTAATTAATGCCGCCTCAAAATGTGGACTCGGACCCTGGTCTCAGACAGACAAATGTATAAATACCCTTTTCAGCATGAAGATGGACGCCCCATATCCGCTGCAAGGTCAGCGTATTTCATAATCCATTTCGGACTTTAGGATAGGAAAAGCACTTTTGCAAACATGCCTTGAGCAGTACATCATTCTGCAATCTAGGGTCTTGCTACCAGTTTCTGCTCACCAAGGGTATTACCCACACGACATTACACCCCGGATACTTAGTCAGAGGCTGGTTCATATGAAATATTGATTAATTCGAGCCACTCTTGACATACAGATATTTATCGGCCGTGCTTCAATGTTGATTTTTTGTCTTTGGGACAGAACGATAAAATACGTGTATCGCTGTTCAAAACGCGACAAAAATAACAGCCATTACGAGAACACGCCTATTCAAATATTTAGAAAATTTCACCTCCAAAAACTGAAAATTTTCAGATGTAAAAACTCTGATATTTTTCATATTTCTACTCAAAACATTGATTGTGGGTACTCGTTAGAACCGCCTCGCCGAGGCGGTTCTAACGAGTACCCACAATCCATGTTTATGAGCAGAAATAAGAAAAATAATATTTACTCCTGTAAACCCCAGTTTTACTATATAAAAGTGGGGTTTAAGGGGGTCAAAATTATATAGGTATGTTTTGTAATGGCATGCATGTTCCGCAGAATGGGGTACTGCTTAGTATGTCGTCCGTCGTGCAAAAAGAGTATACTTGCCCAACTAGAACTTCCAACTTTTACATTAACCCATTTATGCCAAGCGTCTCGTAAACGGGATATTAGCAAACAGTGTAGACCCAGATCAGACGCCACAGATCAGACGCCACAGAACGCGCATTTTAACACTCTTTGCATTAAGCCATTTATCCCCCAGCGTACCATAAAAGTGACATCGCGGCGTCTGATCAGGATTTACACTGTTTGCATTTAGGAAAGGGATTTATATAAGGCATGATAACAATAAAAGCTAACCAAACACTCCTGATATTGAAATGAACTGGTTCAAAGAGATAGGATAGAAGAGTCCATTCGGCATCAATAGGTTAACTTATAATACACTTTTATTTGCACCCAGTCTATCTTTAATATTAAGGAGAATGAATACACTTTCAGTTGAAATAACCCTTGTCTAAAATCGTTTGTGTACCCGTCTAAATGGGATCTACACTCAAATGAAAGTTTGCTCTTTGGGAACATTTGTTTTTGTTCCTTTTAGAGTAGACTCATTTTCAGAATGTTCAGGAAAGCAAACAGGAAGTCACAAAAGTTATTTCCCTTGTGGAAAATGTACCAACTGTATCAAGACATAACTAGAATAACCTTTTTTTCTTTTTTATTTTACATTAACTTCAGAAATTCTCTTACACATATACACCAGCGTAAACGGAATTCGATATTTCAAGAACATGTACCAGACTGGATACCAGACTGTACAAAAGCCCACACATTCTAGCCTAGTTAAAATATATACAAGAAAAAAATCTATTTTATTTTGAAATTTGGACGGCGGTTTAAAGGAGACGATTCGAATGGAATGGAAATGTATATTTACAGTGATGAAAAGATAGGTATAACCCGTTCACTTGGTACCTGTAAATGCCGTCTGCAGGCTACAGCAGTATAAAAACTAAACATTAAGTGCAACTCTTTGACCACCCATACCCTCAAGTAACTGTTTCTACGTAAAATAATCCAGTGCCTTTTCCGTACTCTGTCGTATAACGGGAACAGCAATATCTACCTTATCTGTCAAAACCTGCCGATGACATTTTGGTCATACCATGAGAAAGGACTTCATGGTATATGTGGACAGCGTAGGTTCAGATCAGACTGCGCGAATGCGCAGTCTGATCTGGACTTACGCTGTCCGCTTTCAGAATCATCAGATGCTGAATAATATATACTGTGACATACAGTAAAGATCCTGATCGGCCTGTGGTACGCCCGGGCTGACTTGGGACTAAACTCTACGGATATGCCCCGAAGAGGCCCTTTTCCCATGGCGTGGTTGACCTTATCATTCCGACACCACGATGGCGCAAGAGCTATCAACCATTTTGTGATATATCTTATAATTTTCACCTGCTGGTTTCAATTATATTTTATATGTTTAGGAAGTAGTTGTCATATGCATATAATGGTTTAAAATGTTAGAATTATTTTTTCTTTGCACGTGTGCAGTTTTGGGGACGAATGGTAAGATCATAAAATTTGTTTAAGTTCTTCTTTTTAGAATCTATGTAGCTTCACTAGAGTTAGTATTAGTGCCGTGTGGCAATCGTAAAACGTCTCTTTGTACTTCACTATAGTGAAGTATATGAGCCAGCGCATGACAAAACCAACAAAATGGCATGTGCGCCCAGCGAAGACTCAGATCAGCCTGGGCATCCGCCCAGTCTGATCAGAGTCTTTGCTGTCCACATGAAGTAAACGGGTGCTTAGCTACCTACTGCATGAGCGCACAGCAAAGTCTTCGCTGGGCGCACATGCCATTTTGTTGGTTTTGTCATGCGCTGGATCATGTTTTCTGGCCCTTTATGATCACTGAGCCCATTCTGGCTTTTTTTTTTTTTTGTCACTAATTGGCCGAAACTGGCAAAAAGAATTGATATTTCAGCTGCCTTCAGCTTTGCGAGTGTGTTCATTGCTCTCAGGAGTCATTCCTTTTAGAATCTACATGTATTGTTTTAACTGAAGGTGTCCTTATATTCGATGTTCCATTACGAAAACACGCTTTTCAAATCTATTAAAAATTTCAGCACCAAAAACTGAAAGTTTTCAGATAAAAATTCTGATATTTTTCATAGTTCTGCTCAGAAATAAGAAAAATAATGTATACCCCTGTAAACCCCAGTTTTACTATATAAAAGTGGGGTTTAAGGGGGTCAAAATTATATAGGTATGTTTTCGTGATGCTTCATGAAAATACTTACTGGAATCGAACTTGCTATTTACTATTTTTGATTTGTTCTGTATTTCCTAAGGATGCTTACTTCATTTGTATAATAAGAATTTCGGTCATGTGATTTACACGCAAGAAAAATTGAAATATCGAATTAAACTGACTACAGTTTGTTTCTCATCACGAGACTTAAGGTGATAAAAAATCTTTTCCCTACAGAGTAGACAAATTGAAATATCAAATTTAACTGACTATATTTTGTTTCTCGTAACGAGACATAAGGCGATAAAAAATCTTTTCCCTACAGAGTAGACTCCTTTTTAAAGGGGGACAAAACAATTTTGTCAGAGTTACTTTCCACTTAATCCCTAAGCTTTTGATAGCCTTATCATGATTGATTGGGACAAAAACGATCTTGCCGCAAATTCAACGATACAGATCCATATCGGCCATCGCATCCACACAGTCTGACCAGGGTACCCATTTCATTCACTACATCATCATCCACATCACATGACATTTCCCATAATTTCTGACCTTCATCCACCCTTTTTACTATATAAAGTGGTGAACTGGGAGAGGGGTGCCTAGGTTCTGAAGCACTTCTTCATATGGTTATGTTAAACCCTCAGAAACAATTTATGAAACCTATTTCTGTATGAATATAAATTAAACAGAGAGCTTTTTCTTTCTTATCTAAAACAGATAATAAGTCTTGACATGATATTTCATTCAAATTGTGAATGAAATGTTCAGTCTTATTTTCTGTGAAATATAATAATATAAAAATACTACTAATTTTCATCTGATGATTGGAACAACCCATTATGAAAACACGCCTTTTTCAAATATATTGAAAATTTCACCTCCAAAAACTGAAAATTTGAGATAAAAAACTCTGATATTTTTCATATGTTTTTGAGCAGAAATAAGAAAAATAACGTATACCCCTGCAAACCCCCATTTTTCCTATATAAAAATGGGGTTTAAGGGTCAAAATAATATAGGCATGTTTTCGCATGTTTTCGTGGTGATCAGATAAAAATTAGTGGTATTTTTTTTATTTTGTGTGTTCCGTCTTATGCACAGTTTTTATTTAGCGTGTTCCGTCTTATGCACAGTTTTTATTTAGCGTGTTCCGTCTTATGTACAGTTTTTATTTAGCGTGTTCCGTCTTGTGTACAGTTTTAATTAGCGTGTTCCGTCTTATGCACAGTTTTTATTTAGCGTGTTCCGTCTTATGCACAGTTTTTATTTAGCGTGTTCCGTCTTATGTACAGTTTTTATTTAGCGTGTTCCGTCTTATGTACAGTTTTTATTTAGCGTGTTCCGTCTTATGTACAGTTTTTATTTAGCGTGTTCCGTCTTATGCACAGTTTTTATTAAGGGTGTTCCGTCTTATGTACAGTTTTTTTTGCGTGTTCCGTCTTATGTACAGTTTTTATTTAGCGTGTTCCGTCTTATGTACAGTTTTTATTTAGTGTGTTCTGTCTTATGTACAGTTTTTATTTAGCGTGTTCCGTCTTGTGTACAGTTTTTATTCAGCGTTTTCCGTCTTATGTACAGTTTTTATTTAGTGTGTTCCGTCTATGTACAGTTTTTATTTAGCGTGTTCCGTCATGTGTACAGTTTTTATTCAGCGTTTTCCGTCTTATGTACAGTTTTTATTTAGCGTGTTCCGTCTTATGTACAGTTTTTATTTAGCGTGTTCCGTCTTGTGTACAGTTTTTATTTAGCGTTTTCCGTCTTATGTACAGGTTTTATTTAGCGTGTTCCGTCTTATGTACAGTTTTTACTTAATGTGTTCCGTCTTGTGTACAGCTTTTATTCAGCGTTTTCCGTCTTATGTACAGTTTTTATTTAGCGTGTTCCGTCTTATGTTCAGTTTTTATTTAGCGTGTTCCGTCTTGTGTACAGTTTTTATTTAGCGTGTTCCGTCTTATGTACAGTTTTTATTTAGCGTGTTCCGTCTTATGTACAGTTTTTATTTAGCGTGTTCCGTCTGATGTACAATTTTTATTTAGCGTGTTCCGACTTGTGTACAGTTTTTATTTAGCGTGTTCCGTCTTGTGTACAGTTTTTATTTAGCGTGTTCCGTCTTGTGTACAGTTTTTATTTAGCGTTTTCCGTCTTTAATATGTTCAGTTTTTATTTAGCGTGTTCCGTCTTATGTACATACAGTTTTTATTTTTGCTTGTACCGTCTTATTTACAGTTTTTATTCTGCGTGTTCCGTCTTATGTACAGTTTTTATTTTGCGTGTTCCGTCTCACGTATTTTGCGTGTTCCGGCTTTAACCCTATAAGAAGTACAGTGTTAAAGCTTAAAATGTACATAAGACGGAACACGCAATGGGTCAACCTTTCCCTGCGCATCTTGCTGCAGAATGCGATGATTCTTGATGATAAATAAAAATTATTCATAGCCTATATAAGTCATATGATGCGAAAATTATCGTATATGTAGACATCCACACAGTCTGATCGGAGCCTTCATTGCCCGATGACAGACAATGGACAAGTTAAAATGTATCGACGAACAGTTGTACCGTCTGATCTGGGCATCTGCGCATATGGCATGCCCTTTTCCTTGTGTTGCGTAACATATGCGATTTAAAAGAAAAATGCATCATCCATAGAAGTTAACGCAACCTGAGTTTAAAATACAGGAAACATTTCGAGAGAGAGTTGCAAATCCGATAAACATAGAGTGCATAGAATGGGTTATGTTATAAGATTTGCAAGACTCGAGGGAAATATTTCCTGTATTTTAAACTCAGTATGTATTAACTCATATATAACATATCATGAAATGATTTTTTTTTCTCAGGATTCTGTTTTACAATCTTTCAAATGATGTCAATATTTTGCGACATTACGTCATCCACACTCGTCGCGCGCGGCGTGATAGCGTTCCAAAGGAAACATTCCCTCCTGGGAATTATAAATTATATTTCCTGCAGAAATTACTAAAAATAGCCTAAGAACGGTTATATTTCATTCTCAGCTGCTCAGATTTACAATTCCAAGCTCAGTATTCAGAAAAATACCATACTTATCCTAAATTTTGGACTCCTTTACTAAATATTGAACAAGTCCATTTTACTTAACTCCGAGGCTTTCGGTGCCAAATTTCAGAAGACATTTATCGTCTGCTTTTTTATTTTAACAAAATGTAAAGTTGATAAACTGAATGTCAAACAGCGTAGATCCAGATGAGACGGCTCAATGAGCCGTCTCATCTGGATCTATGCTATTTGCAAAAGCCTATTATTATCGCCTGTGGCAGTGAAAGAGTTAATTATATTTATACCTGTTAATGTGTCTAGAAACTGCTGGATGAATGGCAAACAGTGCAGAACCTTATCAGACGCCACATTCTGCGGCGTCTGATCTGGGTCTACAATGTTTGCTCAGGTCTGTCTGTCCGAATACTTACTCAGCGGACACATGGCGTTTATACGACGTCGCCTCAACGTCGATGCAGTTAAGGCATATAATGCTATACTATAATGTTATTAACCAAGTAATTTCATATTGGCCCTGTTACAGGTCCGAGGTCTGCCGAGGGCCAATATAGCAGATCGAGGACCCGGTGTAACTGGACAATATGAAATTACTTGGTTAATGACAATTTCATTAATTAACTTCAATAATAATAATATTAAAAACTAAGGGAAGGGCATATAACTTGATTCATGACAATTTTGTCAATTAAAATTCTATTTTTATTATTGACGTCACTGATGTGCAATAATTAATAAGTGCGTTCAATGGGAACTACGAAGCAGTTCCCCGAACCGCCATTACTGTAGACTACCTATGTGACCAGATGTGTGTGACAAAAAATGTGATGGTCCAACAAACGCTTAGGTGGTTCGGTGCTTATCCTGAAAAACAATAAGCGTTCCACGAGTTGGCAGAGACTATTGACACGGCGGCCGTGCCGATAACAGAAACAAAACAGCCAATAACACCAAGTATTCCAATTGCAAGGGATTGAATCACGAGACTTATGACGTCAGCCTACAAAATTTGCGATCGCGGCCATTTTGATTTTTTTCTCCACTTCGAATTTTATTTCTATTCATTCTCCGTCTATTTACAAGCTAAGCATGATTCGTTTTGTGCATAAGGTACACTGTGATGTAGATTTTTAGATAACACATAGAGGGTGTGGCGGTGTAGAACGTCTCCCCGTACTTTACCGTAGTGCAGATTATATTTCATTTCCTTTGGGATCATTAGGCCCATTGTCACGCCTACCAAACGAATGAATGCGTAACCACCGGTTAAGAACGTGAAGCAATTAGATTGACATCCGGTTAGGGATAAGATGACTCAAAAAGGTAAACAAACTTTGCATTTTCTGTGTTTCATGAGCGATATAAATGTTTTGAGAAAATTATTTAAAAAACGGGGAATTACATTCCTGCCCATTGATATTGGTGTCTGTGGAGTAAATCTCAGACCACCTACTTCAAGCATATTGGCTGAATTATTTTTCGCGTGCTGAAGGTGTACCGAAAGGCATAGAAAAACATATTACGCACACACTATAGACACATGTGGTTATTTGTGTTATGGATATTTTGGTTGTTAATGCAGCATTGTCGAAAAATCGCCACGGGAAGGGTCGAAAATGGCTGGTTACGCATAAGATCTATATAAATAATAATAAAGCTTACAGCTATAAAGCGGGTCTGATTTCCCCTCCACGTCAACAGTAACACACGAAGCTTGTTCTACGGAACCATTTTAGCCAACCTGATAAGCAATGCACTGTTGATTCGGAAATAACATAGTATTTGATGCAAACATCTTCAATCTCCAGAATCATAGTGTATAATGACTTAGTTTGTTTTCACACCAATTCAATGGCCCTGCAAATTGTCTGAAATGAAATTTAACAGGTTTTTTTTTTTCTGCGAAGAAGTGCTGATCTACCTGGTTTTGCTGGTTAAGCATTATATTGTCTGGTTAATAATTCGATGACCAAAGGAGAAAAAGACACCGTTTGTTCCCTTTGTAAATGCCAGCGATTTACTTCAATAAAAGATGGTCTACCTATGATTTGTACGTTGTCGTGAAATCATCAGATGCAGAAAGTCATGGTGAAAAAACTAGCTTTTTTGTTTTCTACAGAAGCAAACAATGACCTCTGATATACGAACTGATGCTCCATTCGGTCAAATAAGCTTGAAATCCAGTATTTCAATGATCTTGTCCAGAAAACCTTTTTTCACCATGACCTTCTGCATCTGTTGATTTCACGACAACTTATGAATCACAAGTAGACCATCTGTTATTGTAGTAAATCGGTGGCATTTACCAAGGGAACAAAACGGTATGTTTTTCTCCTTTGGTCATCGAATCTTAACCAGACAATCTAATGCTTAACCAGAAAAAATAGGCAGATCAGCACTTCTTCGCAGAAAAAAATCCAAAACTTGTTAAATTTCATTTCAGACATTGCAGGGCCATTGAATGGATGTGAAAACACAAACAAAATCATTATACACTATGATTCTGGAGATTGAAAATGTTTGCATTAAATACTATGTTATTTCCGAATCAACAGTGCACTGCTTGTCAGGTTGGCTAAAATGGTTCCACAGAACAAGCTTCGTCTGTTCCTGGAGACGTGGAGGTGAAATCAGACCCGCTTTATAGCTGTAAGTTTTGTTATTATTTATATAGATCTTATGCGTAACCAGCCATTTTCGACCCTTCCCGTGGCGCTTTTTCAACAATGCTGCATTAACAGCCAAAATATCCATAACACAAATCACCACTGTGTCTGTCGTGTGTGCGTGATGATATGTTGAAGTTCTAGCAAACCGCAAAATTAAAAAAGGACAGATAACACCACGAATTACCACCTGTTTTCTATGCCTTTCGGCACGCGAAAAATAATTCAGCCAATATGCGTGAAGTAGGTGGTCTGAGATTTACTCCACAGACGCCAATATCAATGGGCAGTTGAATGTAATTCCCTGTTTTTTTTTAAATACTTTCCTCAAAATATTTATATCGCTCATGAAACACAGAAAATGCAAAGTTTGTTTACTTTTTTGAGTCATCTTATCCCTAACTGGATGTCGATTTAATTGTTTCACGTTCTTAACCGGTGGTTATGCATTCATTCGTTTGGTAGGCGGGATTGTGGTATATTTGAAAATGGAGTTCTGCTTATGTATACGCTAGAGGGCGTAAGCAGTGTTGCAATCTTCATTACTGCTTATGAAGAGTCTCAATAAAACCGGGACTCCCACTTTCTGATCTGTAGTGTGTTCTTTGTTTCCAAAAGCAATCTTTTTGACATTTATTTTACGCTCTTTTCACGTGATAATCTTAAAAAAACCGACACAGGTAAGTGAACGATAGTATTATGTCGTTGTACCTGTGATCGGCATACACTAGTTTTCGGTATTCGGAAAGCATGGCCCCGCCCATCGGGGCCCACGAAATAGATGGGCTGCCTAAAGCCTCCTTGGCAGAGCTGCTAGTAACTAAGCAGGACCCGAATTCATGTGATCAGTCCCACAAATTTGGAGGCAATGTCTCTGAACTACTGAAATATTGTTGACTTGGACGTTATATCGTAATTCATGCAGTGGAGTAGAAGTCAAGCATGGTCTGAAATCAAATTCAGTTAGATCTGGCCAACCCACCTATGAAACATGTGATGATAGTTTGGACGCACGGATATAGGTAGCACCTATTAAATTCATATTAGCGTTAATTGGAAACATAATTGTGTCCAAATATTTAGAATTAGAATATTACCCATCTGATTGACAGCCAGTGCCAACTGACACTGAAATTGACATCGTCAGTTGTAGTGAAATGGACATGGTTTTCCTTAAATAACTCAAAGAGCAGAAGACAGCATTGCACCAAAATGTCTCCTCTTTAAATTGTGCTAAAAATGATTTAAATACAGGAAAGGGACATTATTTTGTGAGTTTTATAATAAGGTAGGCAAAACTAGAAGTTCTTGTTCGTTTCAGGCAGTTGGACTGTGTATCCGCTAACATGGACCATGTACCATTTAACATGGACCATGTACCATCGCACATGGACCATTCATACATGGAGCTTTTACTATTGTACATGGTCCATGTACCATCGAACCATGTACTATCAAGGATTTTATGTAATACTTTCAAAACTCAAGCGGATGATCAGCAGGGCCAATACGAGAAAAATAGGGCCAATACAGGCTTTTTCCGTATTGGTCCTGTTTATTTCGTATTGGCCCTGTTTGTCAGCTGTATGAAGCAGGCTGTTGTATAAATGCAATATTATCATAGTTGATTAATAAAACGTCGCATTAGCGTCAAGACGTTTATACAACGTCGCATTAACGCCGATGCAATTTCGTGACGTTGAAGGAACGTAACGTCAACGTCGATGCATCGTCATTACGTCGTTGTTGCGACGTTGTATAAATATTATGTTAGGCCTAGAGTAAAATACGGTCATGGTAATGCGCTTATATTTGCAGGAGTGGAAAGACGACCAACGAATACTTTCCAGCCAGGAAGTCTTGGCACCTCTTCATTTAACCCAAATGCACTTAACAAAAACCTTATGGGTAGTTTCGGAAGTTCTTCAGGCGGAAGTGGAATGGGTAGTTTTGGAAGCTCATCAGGCGGAAGTGGAATGAGTAGTTTCGGAAGTTCATCAAGCGGAAGTGGAATGGGAAGTTTCGGGAGCTCATCAGGCGGAAGTGGAATGGGAAATTTCGGGAGCTCATCAGGCGGAAGTGGAATGGGAAGTTTCGGAAGCTCATCAAGTGGTAATGGAATGGGTAGTTTCGGAAGCTCATCAGGCGGAAGTGGAACAGGAAGTTTCGGAAGCTCATCAAGCGGAAGTGGAATGGGAAGTTTCGGAAGCTCTTCAAGTGGTAGTGGAATGGGTAGTTTCGGAAGCTCATCAAGCGGAAGTGGAACGGGAAGTTTCGGAAGTTCATCAGGCGGGAGTGGAACGGGTGGTTTCGGAATGGGTAGTTTCGGAAGTTCATCAGGCGGAAACAGCACTGGAATGGGAAGTTTTGGAAGCTCATCAGGCGGAAGTGGCACTGGGATGGGGAGTTTTGGTAGTTCATCAGGAGGGACTGGAATGGGTAGTTTCGGAATAGGCAATTTCGGTAGCTCATCAGGTGGAAACGGCACTGGAATGGGAAGTTTCGGAAGCTCATCAGGTGGCAGTGGGACTGGGATAGGGAGTTTCGGAAGTTCATCAGGAGGGAGTGGAATGAGTAGTTTCGGAATGGGTAATTTCGGTAGCTCATCAGGTGGAAACGGCACTGGAATGGGAAGTTTCGGAAGCTCATCAGGCGGCAGTGGGACAGGGATGGGGAGTTTCGGAAGTTCATCTGGTGGAAGCAGCACTGGAATGGGCAGTTTCGGAAGCTCATCAGGCGGCAGTGGGACAGGGATGGGGAGTTTCGGAAGTTCATCTGGTGGAAGCGGCACTGGAATGGGCAGTTTCGGAAGCTCATCAAGTGCAAGCGGCACTGGAATGGGCAGTTTCGGAAGTTCATCGAGCGGAAGCGGCACTGGAATGGGCAGTTTCGGAAGCTCATCGAGCGGAAGTGGCACTGGAATGGGCAGTTTCGGAAGCTCATCGAGCGGAAGCGGCACTGGAATGGGCAGTTTCGGAAGCTCATCAGGCGGAAGCGGCACTGGAATGGGCAGTTTCGGAAGCTCATCAGGCGGAAGCGGCACTGGAATGGGAGGTTTTGCAAGCTCATCAGGCGGCAGTGGTACAGGAATGGGGAGTTTCGGAAGTTCATCTGGTGGAAGTGGCACTGGAATGGGAAGTTTTGGAAGCTCGTCAGGAGGCAGCGGAACTGGAATGGGAAGTTTCGGAAGTTCATCAGGCGGTAGCGGAAGTGGAATGGGCACTTTCGGAAGCTCATCTGGTGGTTCATCGTCAATGAGTTCGTTTGGTGGTAGTGGTTTTGGAAGTAGTGGAGGAAGTTCTGGCGGATCGTCATCGAGCACTAAATGGAATGGTTATTACACAGATGGATCAAGCAGTAGTAGTGGTGGCGGTATAGGTGGAGCATTATCAGGTGCCGTTAGTGCAGTGACTGGAGGTGGATCAGGCGGTAGTGGTGGGGGAGTAGGCGGTGCTATATCTGGAGCCGTAAGCGCAGTTACTGGATCCGGCTCAGGATCCGGGGGTTCACTATCTGGAGCAGCAACGGGAGCGTCATCTGGAGATGGGTCGACATCCAGTGGAGGAGTTTTCGGTGGTGAATTTGGCTCAGGAAATGAATTTGGATCGGGGACGGCAGGGTCTAGTTTTGGGTCTGGAAACGCGTTTGGTTCTAGCAGTGGATTCGGTGGGTCATTTGGCGGTGGATCATCGTCTTCTGGATCAGGATCCAGTTCGGGTAGCTCTAACGGATTTGGTGGGGATTTTGGATCTGGGAATGCTTTTGGGGGATCTTTTGGCTCAGGAAGTGGGTCAAGCGGCTCAGGATTTGGATTTGGAAGCAATGGCGGAAGTGGAGGCACTTCAGCTGGTGGATCATTTGGCTTTGGTTCTGGTAGTTCTACTGGCTCTGGTATGACAGGTGGGAGTAGTGGGATGGGCGGGTCTGGGGTTGGTGGCGCAGTTTCAGGAGTATTAGGTGGCTCAAGTGGCTCTGGGGTTGGTGGTGCAGTTTCAGGAGCTTTAGGTGGTTCAAGTGGCTCTGGGGTTGGCGGCGCAGTTTCGGGAGCATTAGGTGGTTCAAGTGGCTCTGGGGTTGGTGGTGCAGTTACAGGAGCATTAGGTGGTTCAAGTGGCTCTGGGGTTGGTGGCGCAGTTTCAGGAGCATTAGGTGGTTCAAGTGGCTCTGGCGTTGGCGGTGCAGTTTCAGGAGCATTAGGTGGTTCAAGTGGCTCTGGGGTTGGTGGTGCAGTTACAGGAGCATTAGGTGGTTCAAGTGGTTCTGGGGTTGGTGGCGCAGTTTCAGGAGCATTAGGTGGTTCAAGTGGCTCTGGTGTTGGTGGTGCAGTTGCAGGAGCATTAGGTGGTTCAAGTGGCTCTGGCTTTGGTGGTGCAGTTTCAGGAGCATTAGGTGGTTCAAGTGGCTCTGGGGTTGGTGGCGCCGTTTCAGGAACACTAGGTGGCTCAGGTGGCTCTGGAGTAGGTGGTGCAATATCCGGGGCTTTAGGAGGGTCATCTGGTGGTGCGAGTGGTGCACTATCGAGTGCTCTTGGTAGTTCGGGAGGCGGAAGTAGTGTCCTTGGTGGACTTACTGGTGGCTCTTCTGGAGGTGGAACTAAATATGACAGTCAAAAGCCAGGTAAAATCTATATATGTTGCTTAGTGGGTCATAGTCTGGACATAGGGAGATCTATGTAATGAAATCCATAGTAAGCAATATTGGCACATCAGTCTGTACATGCACGCTCCCTGGGCAAGTGCTTCGCTGTTCGCTGTTTAAATTTAGCTATGTTCACAGCAAGAATTGGAAGACCTGATCAGCCTGCTGGGACGGACAATTTTGACTTTGTATTTCTTTGGACATTGCTTAGGTTTGCTCATGTACATTACACGTATGCCTTCATCTATCTTTATTGGACTCTTCCATTGTAAATCGGAAGTGTCTTTTACCTGTTTGACCCATGAATGCCCAGTGGAAGGGGAATCTGGTTTTATCTACATGTATTTTATTGATGATTTCTTTTACAGAAAATATAATATTTATTGCAAACAGTGTAAACCTGATCTGTGTAGATGCGTTCTGTGCATCTGATCTTGATCTACACTGTTTGCCTGTATACCTTTCTTGGTTCGATTGTTTACAATAGAGCCATAATATACAAATGCCAAAATTTCCTAAAGGTAGTTGTCCACGTGATTATCATTGGCCAACGTAATGAAACCGCGCGTGAGACAAAATCCAGGTAATGATTATTTACAGCCGCGCTAATCTTGTCGCTGTGACGTCAGGGGGTTATCTGTAAAATATGTACTGGGACATTTGGGATATTGGCAAATAGTGCAATCCCAGATCAGACGCCGCAGAATACGGCGTCTGATCAGAGTCTGTACTGTTTGCTTATATTAAGGAAGTTAAGGGTTTAATGAAACAGCCGTAATTTTCCATTCAGGACAATTTTTTTTCAGACTACACTAAGACAATCGACCCACCAGTGCTGTCAGTGCTTTGATTGGAGACTGTAGGCATTATGGGCTAAAGGAGTGTTGCATAAAACTCTTCTTAATTGCTTCTGATGTTGCAAATCGCTGATGTAACGGTTCTGTATCGTCTGATCGGATTCTATACTGTTTACTTAGGCCTGTCTGTCTGAATAATCAATAATATTTCCCTCATCTTTATACACATTTCATGCAATTTGGTTGGCTAAGAAAAAGTGTTACATTTCAATAAAGTCCAGTGCAGGAATCCGTCGGATCAATTTCCGTCCGCCATCTCAAAAGACTGACACTTTTGGCAACATTTGTAACACTTTGATGACAAAGTTGAAGTTATAAAGGATGAATTATCATCTTTGTGGATATTATCGATGTGTAAACTCCGGCGAATTCGCCGGAGATTACACATCGATAAAATCCACAAAAATAGCATTCATCCCTATAGTAAATGCGGTAGCTTAGTATATTTAAGATGTGATCATTGCTTTTAGTAGATGGCGATTTGGTGATATTTTTGTCATTTTTCCCAGAAAATAGGATTTGATATTTCATGCAATCTGGACAATGAACTGGTGAAGGTTTTACCCAGCAGGCTACTTGTTAACTCTTTCGGTGCCAAATTTCAGACGATATTTGTCGTCTGCTTTTTATTTTAAACAAACTATCGCTTGGAAAGAAGTTTATATGTAAAGTTGAAAGACTGAATGTCAAACAGCGTAGATCCAGATGAAACGGCTCATTATGAGCCGTCTCATCTGGATCTATGCTGTTTGCAAAAGTCTATTTTATCGCCTATGGCAGTGAAAGGGTTAAACAAGTAAAGCGTCCAGCATAGACGACATGCGCAAATTTCGCATCCGGGCCTTTGCTGTCCGCTGACTCATTTCAACGTTTGTACAGTACCCACTGATTCTGTAAGCGGGCAACGAATGCCCTGGTTAGACTGCGTGGATGTTTCGTTTGGCATGATGTGACTCGATCACATGTAATTGTGTAAGGGGTATACATTAATTTTCGTATTTCTGCTCAGAAACATAGATCGTGAGTACTTTCCCCGAGGCGGTTCTAGCAAGTACCCACAATCTATATTTTGAGAAGAAATATGAAAACTACCAGAATTTTTCATGTGAAAGTTTTCATTTTTTTTATGGTAAAATTCTCAATATATTTCAATAGGCGTGTTTTCGTAATGTAGGATTGAATTCCATTTTTGTGGATGTGTAAACGCTGGCGAATCAATGACAAACTGAATAAGGCTTTTTGCTAAATTTGTAATTCGCTGTCGATTACACATCGATAAAATTCACAAAAAAAAAATAAAATAAATAAATAAATAAATAAAAAATAAATAAATTTCCATTTCTTATAATTCCAGCTACATGTAGGTTATATTTACGTTGAAAATACAGTAAAATTTCACTATTAAGACCACTTTTTGGACTATCTAAATGTGGTCTTATTAGTGGGGTTTGTTTGTGTTGAGGTTTTACGGCCCAGTCAACCCAATGGGGTCATGTCGAGCGTGGTCAGTTTACAACGTAAATATAACCCACACGTTTACTGGGCAGGCTTAGTCCTCTAAGCGGTTAAACAGTATTGTGCACATTCTTTCGCCAGAAACTGACAACTGCCCTTCTTGAATCAGCGGAAGGGAGAGAATGAACTTAGAAAATATTTCATGATCAATCTCCACGAAAGAAAGTTGCCGACCTCGGCGGGGGTTGAACCCGCGACATCCTGGTCTCCAGTCGGACGGCGCATCCAACTGAGGCACCGAGGCCGGCTTTTAGTGGGGTGGTCCTAATACTGAATATAGAGTACAGTAAATGTCCTAAAATTTTGAACAAAGTTTAGACCAAACTTTTGCTTTTATGCAGTTGTTTCTTGAAACGCCTAGTGGGATGGCAAAAGTGTAGACCCCGATCAGACTGCTCCTGAAACAGCAGTCTGAGATCTGAGTCTACACTGTTTGCATATGCCATTTTGTCACAAACTTTGGAAAACATATGGGGCTGACACAAACTGGTCTAAATAGTGGAGTGGTCGTAATTTCGAGTGGTTGTAATAGCGGCGTCTTATTGTATTAGGAAAATAGCCGATTTTTAGAATTTTCGCGAAGAAATTAACTAAGATTCCTGTCCAGTGGATTTATCCGGACCAATCAAATTGTGCTAAACAAATGTAAGCCTGTTGAGTTGGAACTATGTGACACATGTAGTTATACATTTGCAGGTGGTTTTGGCGGTGACACGTCATCTTCAGGAGACGGTTTTGGAGGAAGTTTTGGTTCTGGAATGGGCGGATCTAGCTCTGGTGGACAACAGTCGTTCGGTATGGGTGGACAAGGGCAGGCGGGATCTTTCTATGGACAAAAGGGAAATTCATCAGCAGGTGACAATTTTCGTTTAACCAGTTTTGTCGGTCTCTTTGTGATTATTTTAGAAAGCGCTACTACTTCAAAATAATATTTTCGTCTCCGGTGGTAATGTATTACGAAAACACGCCTCTTCAAATATATTGTAAATTTTACAACCAAAACAGGAAATTTTTCAGATAAAAAATTCTGATATTTTTCATATTCCTGCTCAAAACATAGATTATGGGTACTCGTTAGAACAACCGCCTCGCTGAGACGGTTTGAACGAGTACCCACAATCTGTATTTTAGCGAAATAAGAAAAATAATGTATACCCCTGTAAACCTCAGCTTTACTATATAAAAGTAGGGTTTAATGGGATAAAAAATATATAGACGTGTTTTCGTGATCGAAAAAAAGTATTATGTTTGCCCATTAAGACCGAGCGTCCAAAAACGGGACATAAGCAAGCAGTGCAAACCCAGATCTGGGTCTGCACTGTTTGCATGAGAATGATGAGACAAATAAAAATATCAAAATGCCGTCTGATGGAATTTGTACCCAACATGCTAAGCGTTAAAGAGGAAGACACACTAATACGGCATTAGAAAAACAGCTTGGCGCAAATTCGATCAAAATCAGTTAAGAAATAAGAAAAGTATTGCAGTAATGACATTTTTATAACTGTGAGCTTGGGTGCCACCATTTTGAATATTTTTAATTAGATATTCATTTTATGTAAGACACAAATAAAAAGCAACATGTGCTGTTTATGTGAGCTAGTTGATAGTTTATATGCTATTAACCATATTTACAGGTAATAAAATGTTGTTTCAGATGTGATTTGTTAGTTTTTTGCATATTTAACAAGCTGTTTTTGACGTTATTTATTCACAAAAATGATGGTTTCCATGACATAAGTGAAATTAAAATTCCAGTAGCCGCTTTCTTATTTCTCAACCGATGTTCATATTTTTTCTCCAAACTGCTCAGCTGAATATGCTCTTCGCTTTTGATGTGCAGGTGGCTTAGTAGGGGCAGTAGCAGGAGCTGTTGGCAGTCAGCTGGGATCAGTTGGGGGTGGAGTAGTGGGCAGCGTCCTCGGTGGAGGAAGTGGTGGCAAGGCTTCATTGGATCCTATGAAATCTGGAGTTCTTAATGTCGGCGGTAAGTATAGTCCACTGATACAAAATTTGTTACGAGAACGACTTCAATTTGGCTGGCACGAAATCTTCTCTCGAAATATGACAACTGATCACAAATTATGCAAGAATAGTGTATCTAATATTTCATGAAATACATGTTCATTGATATTTGTTAGAATCGCCTCAGTGAGGCGATCCTAACAAATGTCTAAAACATATGTTCTGTGAGGCAATAAGAATACAACAAGGCTTTTCTTACATACCATTCTGCTCACTAAGGGTATTTTATAACAGCTTTTTTCATTTTAACAGCATCTTTGGGAACACATGCTATTATTGTGACGAGGGTCCACTGGCTTTGAAAGTGTACATGAAAGATACATCAGGGTATCTGTGAGAAAACAAATCTTAAATCTACCTGTGCATCGTTGCAGGCTGCCCAGGTCTTCATTCGTTGTCAGTACCCTATTCGGATCGTATAGGCACGGAAGACATGAAACGTAAATAGCAGATTCGGTTTCATTGCGTCGATCTATTCATGAATATTAATTAACCCTTGTCATGCTGAATAAATTAAGATGCCAGTCCCACGTCTAATTTCCTGCCATTTAGATTACTTGATCCGGGTTTTTGATAGAAATTCACATATTTAATGACAAACAGTGCAGAGCCAGTTTAGAAGCCAACTGATCCGGATCTACATTGTTTGCTAAGACAAGGGCATGTCGTGTTCAACAAGAGAAGGGTTAAAAGTCAACACCGTATACTTCTCTCAGTGCTGAGCAGAACACTGTTTTCATAGTTACAAAATATGGCTCAGAAATCCCAAAGGATTAAAAAGTATTTTTAATACGGTGAAGTACGTGAAATTAAGTATGTCATTACGAAAACACGCCTATTCAAATATATAGAAAATTTCACCTCCAAAAACTGAAAATTTTCTGATAAAAAACTCTGATATTTTTCATATTTCTGCTCAAAACATAGATTGTGGGTACTCGTTAGAACCGCCTCGCCGAGGCGGTTCTAACGAGTACCCACAATCTATGTTTTTGAGCAGAAATAAGAAAAATAATGTATACCCCTCTAAACCCCAGTTTTACTTTATAAAAGTGGGGTTTAAGGGGATCAAAATTATATAGGCATGTTTTCGTGATGTTTAGAAAAGAGAAACCCTTTCGAAATGAAGAAACATGAATAGATCGAAAATAGCAAACTCAGCTTTTTTGAGTCTGTTCATGAACAGTAATGCAAAATGCAGAACTGCTCACTCACCGTATCTGTGTTGAGCATAAAACAGGCTTCTTGATTACAAAGAACCAAGAAACACGTATAATATACCCTACAATGCAATACGAGGAGACGTTATACGGACTCCACACGACACTTGTTACCAGCTGTAAGTGAAATCTAGCCTGTTCTGAAATGGACAGAGAGATCCTTTGGAAGCGAAGGACACGTCAATTAAATGAAGATAGCAGACACGGTTTTATTTAGTCTGTTTTTGAACAGTAACTGTTCACGCCCTCTGGCCACGTGTTGAACAGAACTCAAAGATCTCGAAGGGCCAGGAAATAAAGTCTTTACTAGGCTGAAGTATATCTAGTTATTTTCTTTCAGGAGGTGATATGGTGAACAACCAAGGCGGTTTTGACAAAGAAACTGGATCGTACCACCCTCCTGACGGATCTCAACCAACTTCGGGAAAATACAACTATGCTGGGTTTACTCCGGATCAGATTGACGGATGGAAAGGTATGTATGTACATTGGAACATCAGTGTCTCGAACCCTGATGGCTCATTTACGTGGCCAGCAAGAACTAATTCCTCTAACAAGTCATTTGAACCGCCTCATGGTAAAATAGTAGTTATAGTATATGCGAACAGCAAAGGTTCTTGCGAGACTGCTTGCGCGGACGCGCAGTCTCGCAAGAACCTATGCTGCTAGCTCATGTAAGCTGTAGGTCAAGGAAAGACTTCAGACAACGAATTAGACACGTGGCCTCGCTATGGGGCCGGTCATGCGCAATGAAAGATTGTTTCGACGGAAAAGTCCGAGAAGCCATTTCTCGCGACAGGGCTCATTTATAGCCAGAAAACTATCCTGGATGGCTGGAACTTTTCATATATGTCGGTTCCTATCAGCAATTAAAATGGACTTAAGTTACGAGCTATCTTCACTACAGCTGGTGTTAGAGCCACGTGGCGGCCAGGGACGTCTCCCTTTATTTCACTGCAGTGTAGTTTATATTTTGTGATCCTTTGTGATCATTTAGCCAATCTGGGATATTTTGAAAATTTTAAATGAGGATCACTTATAAATGCGGCCTACCCTTTCTCACACATTTGTCTATATGAGATAGGCTTTTTCCCCATGTGAGAAATTTCTATCTCACATGACTTAGGAAGAGTCCACTTAAAGGTGGTGAAAAAGAGAACAATACACTTAAAAGTGGGAGAAAAAGAATCCATGAGCCAGTCCATGCAGCATAGGGAAATCTCACCTTTGGGTAGGAATTTCAACCTGGGACTCGGCAAGCCTCGTCCCTGTTTGAAATTCCTACCCCTCTGGCGAGATTTCCCTAACCTGCATGGGCACTCATGACGGATTCTTATTCTCTCTCTCTCTCTCTCTCTCTCTCTCTCTCTCTCCTCTCTCTCTCTCTCTCTCTGTGTTTTCAAGGACTTTCAGTCCTCTCTCTCTCTCTAGTGTGTGTATGTGTATATGCGTGCGTGAGCGCGCACGCAAGTGTGTTCATTGCTGTCAAGGGCCATTCTTTTTAGAATCCATCGTTCAAATTTTGACACAAGTAAGGAAAGGAATTAGCGTGTCCCAATATTTTGAGTAAATATGGTACAAAGTTTGCCGACATTTGCATGTAGCAGGTAAGGCTTCAGGGTTTTCTATCTTACAGGTCGTGATGGAGATATGAACAATGGCGTGGGCGGATGTTGTGAAGGGGACGGGAAAAGTACAGACGGCAGTAAAACTGGTTTGTAATTGTGTAATATATAAAACTAGTTTGTAGTATGTAATTGTGTAAAATATAATAACTAGTTCGTACTTTGTAATTGTGTAATATATAAAACTAGTTTGTAAGTGTGTAATATATCAAACTAGTTTGTAATTTGTATTTGCGTTATATATAAATACGGTTTGTATTTTTTAATTGTGTAATAGATAAAACTAGTTTATAATTTGTAATTGTGTAATATATAAAACCGGTTTATAATTTGTGATTGTTTAATATATAAATGTCTGTATTGCACAAATCTACCAGACCTTTGGCCGACTATAGACCTCGCTTCCCGCCAGGGGGAATTTTGTACACTATAATTTTCTGAAACTACATTATATAAGAAACAAAACAATACAAATTTTAACGCTTAGCATGCTCGCTAATAATTTCAGACGACATTTTGATTTCCTTATTTTTTTCCAGAAAATAGGCTTTGACATTTCTTGCAAATTTTCTCCATAGGAGACAATTTGCACGAAATGTCAAATCCTATTTTCTGGGAAAAATAAGAAAACTATTATCAATTTGTTGTTTACTGAATCTGTCCAGAGAGTGGTAAAGGTTACATATTCAAAAATATAAGTGAAGATACCCATAAAATGCCGCAGTCACGAAGCACAACCCTCCCGAGTCACCAAAAGAAGGAGAGATGAGGAACAAATAAGGACAAAACAAACGCCACATATGAAAACACAGACGCACAAAGAAAGAAGAACTGCAACAGAGGAACCGCCTTGGAACAGTCAGCAGGTAAACCACTGGGGTGGGGGAGCGGTGGTGGTGGTGGAAGGGTGGGGGTGGGGTGTAAACAGGTTTTATTCGCGCGAAACCTTATCCATAACTGATACAGCTCCAAGTTACAAATATATGTTCGGTCCGCATAGGGGTTCTCTACCTAATCTGTGAAGCTGCATTTTCCTCACTTTTGTATTGTTGTAGAGTCTTTTTGCTATGGATAAGTGAATCTACATGTATTTCACATGAGTATATTAACATAATGTTTGACAACAGGCAATAGACTTCCGTACAAAAAATAAATATGGGGATACCATAATCATAGAACAAAGCTCTTCCATGGAGCTTGACATGAAATGGCAACACAAAATAGGCCACGTCAAAAGAAAAAAGTGCCTTCGAACATGCGCAAAATGTTGCATCCTGCGCACGCGCTAAGTATCATCTGGGCTTTTGCTCTCCATTGATACATTTTGTAGTAGCCAATAATTCTGTCAGCGGACAGTGAAGGCCCGGACCAGCCTGCGCTGACGCGCAGTCTGGTCCGGGCCATCGCTGTCCGCATATACCCGAAGACAAGCGGTCCAAATAGTACTCCGTAGAAAAGCTAATGTACAAACGAGAGAGAAACTGCAACGGAAATACGCCTTCCAACGGTCAACAGCTAAACTGTAAGGGTCTTAAATCCTTGCTCTTAACCCTTTTATGCCTAGCGTCCCTTAACCCTTGTCCTGCTGAATAATGAATAAGTTAAGATGTCACGCCCATTTCTAATTTTCAGCCAATCAGATTACTTGATTCAAACTGTTGATATAAATTCACATTCTTAATGGCAAACAGGACAGATCCAGATCAGTTGGCTTCTGAAGAAGCCAACTGATCTGGATCTACACTGTTTGCAAAGGCAGGGTATATCCGGGTTCAGCAGGACAAGAGTTAAAAATGACAATGGCAAATAGTATACACCCAGATTAGACGCCGCCGAGCGCCGAAATCTTGACGATTTCTAGATCACGTTCGAAACTGGGTCACTTGGGGTAAAAAAAAAAAAAAACTAGGTCACTAGACCAAATCAAAGGAAAATATTGTTAACATCCTAGAGGTCACATTTTTTGTGATCATCAGGAATCGTGCTCAAAATGTTTGTCTTGATGATGTCTAGGTCAGGTTTGGAACGGGGTCACTTATAACCTATATTTCACGGTCCAATGACTTTCGTAAGTTTTTCCCTTTTAGGTCAGCTATACAGTAACTATTGGTCCTATAGCACAGTACTTTGGCACTTGCATACATCTTAGCATGGCCTCTTGAGTACATTCATCCATAATTGACTATGACCTATATTTCATAGTTCACTGACTTTGTAGAGGTCATGTTTTATTGCATTTAGCATACATCTTAGCATGGCCTATTGAGTGCAGTCATCCATATTTGACCTCGACCTATATTTCATGGTCCACTGACTTTGTTAAATTTTGCATTTAGATCAGTTTCTCAGTTACTATTTGTCCTACAGTCAGTGATACTTGGCACACACATGTATCTTATCATGGCCTCTTGAGTGCAGTCATCCATATTTGACCTTGACCTATATTTCAATGTCCACTGACTTTGTTAAATTTTTTGCATTTCTGTCCTTTTGACATCACCTGGAAAGACGTTTTTTACTTGGCATTTTATTTTAAATGAAAACATTTTGTTCTGATTAACCAAATCTTATCAGAAACCATTTGTCGTTTCTGTTTCTGTGTTTTATTCTCAAATATGTACCCTAAAATTAAATTTACGGCCAAAAATTGGCCTGACCTGTGCAATTTCTATAGTAAAGTGTTGTTTTTTTTTTTTCTTTGTTTTTTTTCTTTTTTTTTTCTTTTTTTTTTTTTGTCTAAGAAAGTATTTTTACTTTTCTTTGCATAATTTGAATTACTGATGTTCGACAACAATATTGTTAACATTTCAGAAAATTCAACAAGCAAAACTTGTTGAAAATCTGCCTCCAAGTTACCTACCCTACAAAATTTCTACATAATTTGCATTCATTTTTTATATGGGAAAAAGTGAAAATATTTGATTTTTTTAAAACCCAGCTACTAAAATGAAACTTTTTGTGCAAAGGTAGTTACGATAAATGGTTTTGCATTAAATCATGACAAAAGTTTAAAAATTTACTTCTGTGTAAAGCGCCAAGCAAAAATGACTTTCTGAAAGATGTCGAAAGCACAGTAGATCAGTTTATCAGTAACTGTTCGTCCTACTGCCTATGATACTTAGCACACGCATACATCTTAGCATGGCCTCTAGAGTGCAGTCATCCATATTTGATCTTGACCTATATTTCATGGTCCACTGACTTTGTTAAGTTTTTTGCATTTACATCAGTTTATCAGTAACTATTTGTCCTACAGCCGGTGATACTTGACGCATGCATACATCTTAGCATGACCTCTTGAGTGCATTCATCTATATTTGACCTTAACCTACGAGGGATGTTCGAAATGAATTGCTTATCGTCCTCTAGCTCGATATCCACGTGGGGCACGATAAAAACCAATACATACCTGTACAGGGTTATTCAATATCTACACAATGGTGTATAAATGTACATGTTAGACTAAGTGTAAGACATAAAATTTGCCATTTGAATACACGCAGTCATTGACCACTGCAGTAAAAATGGTTGGTAGAAGCGTCGACAAAAAAGATGAAATACGGGCTTACATCAAAGCTCGCTCAAAACTTGGTTGTTCTTTGAAGAAGCTGATGACTGAAATTTCTACTGCTTTTGGACCTTCTTGTGTGTCTTATGACACAGTTCGGCGGTGGAAAAAGAAATTTGTGTCTGGTGTAGTGTCCATCAAAAATGCACCGAAATCAGGTAGGCCAAAATCTGCATCTCGTAAAGAAATCGTTTCCAAAATAAAGGAAATCATTGAAGGAGATGCCAGATTTACAGTTCGTGATATTGCACGAAAGGTAGGCATATCACTTTCAACGGTTCACCTTATTTTGAAGAAGCATTTGAAAGTCAGAAAGATTTCTGCTAGATGGGTGCCACATCTGTTGACTGACGAGCAAAAGAGGCAACGGGTTAAAGTGGCCAAAAAGCTGCTTCAAATGTTTCCAAAATATGACAAAAAGCAGTTTGCCAATGTCGTCACAGCTGATGAAACCTGGGTCCATTATTTTGAGCCCGTCAGAAAGGTTAGCAATAAGATCTGGGCCACTAAACACAGCAAACGCCCAATAATTGCCAAACGTTCTTTGAGTACAAAGAAGGTTTTGTATGCAATCTTCTTCTCTGATGAAGGAGTCGCAATAAAAGTGCCAGTGAAAAAGGGCAAAAGCATCACCGGAAAGTACTACAAAGACGTAGTACTGAAGAAACTGAAAAAGTATTATCAGAAACGACGCCCTGCCACTGGTTTTAAACATGTCCGTCTTCTACATGACAATGCCCCAGCTCATACCTCCGCAATAGTTACGGCGTTTTTGAAGAAAGAAAAAGTAACTGTTTTGCCTCACCCCCGTATTCCCCAGACCTTGCCCCATGTGATTTCTTTTTGTTACCGAAATTGAAAGCATTCCTTGCTGGGCGGAAATACCAGTCCCGACAGGCACTTGGATCTGCCATTCATCAGTACCTTATTACTGTGCCCAAATCAGCGTACCGTGACGCCTTCAAGAAGTGGATACATCGGCTGAAACTTTGCATTTCTTGCCACGGGGAGTACTTCGAGGGCATGAAATGAGTACTTTTGGGCTAACTTGAAATTTGAAGTCTCCAGATAGAAATAAGCAATTCATTTCGAACATCCCTCGTATATTTCATAATCCACAAACTTTGTAAAGTTTTTGCATTTAGATCAGTTTCTCAGTAGCTATTCGTCCTACAGCCTTGATACTTATAGCACAGGCATACATCTTAGCATGGCTTCTTGAGTCCAGTCATCTTTTTTGACCTTGATCAATATTTCATGGCCCACTGACTTTGTTAAGTTTTTTGCATTTAGATCAATTTATCAGTACTTATTGGTCCTACAGCCAGTGATACTTGGCACATGCATACATCTTAGTATGACCTCTTGAGTGCAATCATCTATATTTGACCATGACTTACATTTCACGACCCATTAGGCATGCTACATTGTCTTACTTGTTTAAATAATCATAATGAATCATGGTCAGAATGCTTGCCTTGATCATTTTTAGATCAGTTTCTCTAAGTGCTACGACACGCAGGGAGCGTTACAGGCCATCATGGCCCTCTTATGTCTTATTGTACCTTTTTTTCTAGCTCAGAATATGGGCTGGACATCTGGTGATAAGAGTACTCTGGTTGGCTGGGCGGGCGGAAATGGTAATCCCGGGGCCAACCAACACGGCTGGGTGGATGAGAAAGGATCTAGTCAGAAAGGAACAGCTGGTCAGGTCGTCGATGCTGTAGCAGAGGCTGCAAAAGCTGAAGGTAAGCCATACCGTATTCGAGCAAATTACCGCGCATATCCTTATAAGCGCACAGTCAGATAATTTATGAGTCTTTAGATTATCGCAGCTTCAGTTTATACCGTATTCGACCAAATTATCTGACATACTCTTATAAGCGCGCAATCAGGCAATTTTTGAATTTTCAGATTATCGCAGCTTCACTTTATACTGTATTTGTGCAAAATACCGTGTATGCCCTTGTAAGCGCGCAGTCAGTCAATTTCTGAGTCTTAAGATTATTGCAGCATACCTTATTCGACCAAATGACCTCGCAAATACGTATAAGCGCGAACTCAGGCAATAACTGAGTCTTTAGATTATTGCAGCTTAACTTCATGCCGTCCTGATTGACCATATCTGATCATATCTGTTTCTGTGTTTTATTCTCAAATAAAACCCAATTAATTTACATCCAAAATTGGTCTATGCATTTTTTATCATTACGAAAACACGCCTATTCAAACATATAAAAAATTTCACCTCCAAAAACCGAAAATGTTCAAATAAAAAAACTCTGATATTTTTCATATTTCTGCTCAAAACATAGATTATGGGAAAAAGTGAAAATATTTGATTAAAAAAACCCCAATGGATAGGATAAAACGTTTTGTGCATAGGTAGTTTCGACAAAAGGTTTTGCTTTAAACCAGGACAGAAGTTTGCAATTTACTTCTGTGTAAAACGCTAGGCAAAACGACTTTCTGGGTGACGTCGAAAGGACTATACGCGAGGGTTATACTAATAACCTACAATCTAAACCAAAAAGAATCAGATAACAATCATGGCAGAAACATAACAGTTTATAATTACTTGCTGCCAAATGTGACATTTGGTGACTCATGATCAATATATATATTATTGAGCATAAATTCGTTAACGCTTAGCTCTCTGGGTAAAGTTTTCAGCAGACGACATATTGAAATAGTTTATTTTTCCGAGAAACACGGATTTGACATTTTATTTGCGTAAAATGTCAAATTCTGTTTTCTGGGAAAAATAAGAAAAATACCACCAATTTGTCGTCTGCTGTCGTTAGCCAAGAGAGTTGTAAAGGTTAATCTGAGGGTGTATACTGTCTTCCCAAAATAAAGTTCCAGGCAAATTTCTAGGCACAATAGAATCAAAGCACTGACAGCACTGCGTGGTGGGTCGTTAACCCATTGTATCTGAATACCACATTATATATTGGAAGAGTCCAATTTCAATTTTAGGTACGTCCGGCTATGGGATTTACATATTCCTAGAGAAAGATGGCTAAACTATTTGCAAACAGTGGAGACCCTGATCAGACGCCGCGTTTTGCGGCGACTGATCTGGGTCTGCACTGTTTGCCAATTACCCTTTTACGGGTCTCCCGACTACAATGGGTTAACTTCCTGTTATGTAAACAAACAGTGCAGGCCCTAATCAGACGCCGCGTTCTGAGGCGTCTGATCTGGGTCTGCACTGTTTGCTAATGTCCCAGATCAGGTTTTTCTTTCACACGGCTATAAATAACTTACCTGGATATCGTACAAACGCGCGGTTTAATTTCATAGGTCAATGATAATCACTTGGACAACAACGTTAAGGAAATTTTGGTGTATGTATAGTTTGACTTGATTGTAAACAATCGACCCAAAATCCAAGACGCGATGCGACATGATATGCGACGTTTAATTCTGAATCCTGATAGGTCACACGTGTACAGTATAAATGAGTTTATTTCAGCATTTACATCATTTATTGTACTTTTTCGATTTATATTTGAGCCGAGGCACAGCATTTCCTACAACACTGCATTTGCGGCCAGCAAAGAATCAGGTCAGCGCATTCGTGCAGTCTGGTTAGCCTTCATAGGGCAAACGGTGGGCAGCCAAGGATCCAAAGCGTATTCAAGTGGACAGCAAAGACTGATCAACCAGCACGCGTGCGCAGGCTGAACTAATTCTTCGTTGGGCGTCTTGTAGGAAATGCTGTGCCCGGATCATTTATGACGTATACATTCCAGTGAAAGCATTAGCCAACTGTCTCAATCCTGTTGGACTGGCGATGGCGGCAAAAATATTCGTCGACCCTCGGATCACATTGGCGACGCAGCATGCCGACAACCACACAGATGAGGCTACTGCTTTTAAAGCTACTTTAGCCTGGATTAAGATGCTACTTCCACCCTATCCCCCCAAACTGCCAAAGAGATCAAGGTAACCTATGGCGCTGCGTTAAAAG
The DNA here is from genome assembly GCA_964016985.1 of Anodontia alba. Taxonomy (NCBI): domain Eukaryota; kingdom Metazoa; phylum Mollusca; class Bivalvia; order Lucinida; family Lucinidae; genus Anodontia; species Anodontia alba. The sequence continues at coordinate 135,399,496 of OZ024821.1, forward strand.
AAATAGATACGCATTCAGGGGAGGAAACTCTGCCAGAACTGTTTTCCTTCCTTCTGAAAAATAGTCTGCTCTAAAAGGAAAGAATTTGCTCACCTTGGGAGCAAATTCTTTCCTTTTAGAGTAGATCCCTTTTAAGAAGGGGACCACTGTGCAGGAAGACTAGAAATGTTATAAAAGTCCCTTCCTGTAAAAATAGCAGATAACCAACCAAGCCCATAAAGTTGGGGTTTTTTCGGCGTCTTTGAAGAGCACTAACATTCCGTTCGAAGCTGTTTTGAATGCCAACCTCATTTTAGATACCACTATACAAATGTCTTCTGCTAAAGTTTGTACAATGCTCATTTTATGTTTAATTTTCAGCATAAAAATAATTATAAATGTTTTTATTTTATATAAAAATAAAACATCACGAAAATATGCCTATATAATTTTGACCCCTTTAAACCCCACTTTTATATAGTAAAACTGGGGTTTACAGGAGTATACATTATTTTTCTTATTTCTGCTCAAAAACATAGATTGTGGGCACTCGTTAGAACCGCCTTGCCGAGGCGGTTCTAACGATACCCACAATCTATGTTTTGAGCAGAAATATGAAAAATATTAGATTTTTTATCTGAAAATTTTCAGTTTCTGGTGATGGAATTTTCAATATATTTTAATAGGCGTGTTTTCGTAATGAAAACAAATAAATAAAAAGAAACTGATGTCCCCAAAACTTTAATGTTTATGTCACGTTATTAGGTTAAACTGTGATCGTTTGACCTGTGCTGACCTTCACAATGAGACCAATTTCACCAAAGACTAATCAGTTGAGATATTATTGCGGGTCGCCCTAGCGAGCCGCATATATAGGAGTTATGCTAACCACACATCAAAGACGGGAATTATACCGAACCCAGCTTAAGCGGAAGTAGCTACAAAGACTGTTGACATAGTAGTCGTTCATCTGATAACGAACAGAATAGAATAAAATGTTTCATTATCCAATGATGGCCTCTTTCGGGTAAACTATTAACCCATTATGCCCAGTGTTCCATAAAAGGGACAGTGGCAAACAGTATAGACCCATATCACACGCCGCAAAACGCGGCATCTGATCTAGATCTAAACTGTATTAAAGGAAAACACTCACAAAATTAATAATCTATGTAAAGAAATCTCTATAGTAAAATGATAATACAAAAAAAAAGCAATTCAGTCACCCTTTAACTCTGAAATGAACCTGTCCAAAGAGTATCTTTACTGGTATTAAAATGAAAGCATTCCATTGTCGAATCAGCTAATATTAGCTAAGAACCACCTCATCTAGTGATCAGCTAGTCAAAATGTTGAAAAGCTCACAGGAACTGTCAAGAAACAAATTCCGTGGCACCTATTATTTGTGTACACGTCGTCAGAGATAAGTTTGACAGTTCGGAGTGAACCAAAACTCGAAAAGTTACTTGAGTCATTTAGGTTAGTTCAACGAATCTTGATACATATGCCATCATGTGTGGTATAAGCGTCATAAGCGTACATACAATTCATTACAAAAACATGCCTATTCAAATACATTGAAAATTTTACCACCATAAAGATTGAAAATTTTCAGATAAAAAAATCCTGATATTTTTCATATTTCTGCTCAAAATATAGATTGTGGGTACTCATTAGAACCGCCTCGCCGAGGCGGTTCTAACGAGTACACACAATCTATGTTTTGAACAGAAATAAGAAAAATAATGTATACCCCTGTAAACCCCAGTTTTACTATATAAAAGTGGGGTTTAAGGGGGTCAAAATTATATATAGGTATGTTCTCGTGATGTGTTGAAGCTAAACGACCCGTTAGCCTTTTGAAAAAGCTATTATTTGTCACGATGATATATTCTTCAGTTATTCTTGTCCAAACCGATGTCCTATTCCTGCTCCAGGACTGTATGGATGTCCAAGCGTGAAAGTACTGAAATACGTCAACAAATTGGCGGAAAATGGACATATCACGGTGAGAAATTTAGCAAATTATTCAATGTTCGATTCTTTAAATGAATCAAGACAGTTCTATCTAAATTAGACCCATGTTTTGAGAAAACACTACCATATGAAACAGGCGAACAGCGAATTATCAGAACTCGCAACCTGCGTTATCTATGACCATAGAGTCTTGCTATACAGACCTCTGCAGTTTCAGTTTAAAGGAACGGCTACATATCCAAGGGAAATATGACGCTTTCCTGGTGATATGTGCCTCCCTTGTTACTGTTAACTACTCTTAAAGAAAATATTTGCTCCCTTTGGTGAGAGCAAAGTCTTTCCTTTAAGAGTAGTCCCCATTTTAAAGGTTCCAAATGCTGGGAAAAATACTATCATGGAGGCTACTTCCTGTCTGCATAAATTGGCCCCTTTGCAAATTGGCAGTAAAATCTTACAGTTGTTTCCATTTACCGTAAAGCTCCTGAGAAGTCCTACAGAACTAGACAAATTTTAACCCATTGAAGACTTGATATCCCTAAACGGGTAACTGGCAAACAGTGCAGACCCAGATCAGACGCCGCAGAACGTGGCGCCTGATCAGGGTCTCTACTGTTTGCAAATAGTTCAACCATTTTTCTTTAGGAATATCTATATAATATAGCCCAAAGTCGAAAATGGACTCTTCCAATATGTAGTGTGGGAGAGTTTATTCAGTCTTTAATGGATTAATGTACATACAATGTAGTTAAGTAGAACGCTGGTGTAGTAGTACTTTTAGCGGCGGTACATTGGCTGGGAAAAGATCACTGATGATACTTGTTTCATTATATGCAGTTTTCCCGGTGCATAGAATTACTGAAAAGCAGAGGAAGACCGGAAAGCAATACAAAATTTTGTTATTTAAAGTACACAATGTATGGACAACACATTTAGCAAAGCAAACAAACTGCGCGGATCTAAGGCTGATCTGGGTCCATGCTATAAAGAATGGGTCGTGGCATGCGAAAACGTGCCTTCGGGCATCTGCATATATATATATATATATATATATATATATATATATATATATATATAATTTTCTATCAATTATTTGACGAAAAAAATCTGGTTCGAGAGGAAAAAAAATCTACGCTGCATATTTGACGTAATAACGTCGCAATCGTCCAATCATATTGGAGAGAACCAGTGTTTTGACGTCACATCATATGACGTCAGTCCTATGAGTCAATGTATTCATTGAAGTATGGACAATATTAAGTCTCAATAGTTAACTAAATCTATAGACTTTTTTCTGTAAATGCACTGAGAATGTAAGTATACTCGTATGTTTTCTCTCTGCTAATATTGTGGAGAAAATACAAACCTTTGTACGCGATCTAAACGGAATGAAAATTTTTAGTTTTAAGATAAGTACCTTTTCGTCTTTTAACCCGTGCTGCTTGCAGACCGTATCATTTATAATTTACGAAAACAAAAGCAATTATAGCAATTATCGTGCCACACCCTTTAGATACCGATACTTGAATAGTGGAAGAGTTAATTGAAGATAGAGGGTTAATTTTGCTTAGCGCTTTGCATGCTGGGTAACAAGTTCAGCAGACGACATTCTTTGACATATATATATATATATATATATTCTTATTTTCCCCAGAAAATAGGTTTGCCATTATATGCAAATTGTCTCCTTAGGAGACAATTTGCATGAAATGTCAAAGCCTATTTTCTGGCAAATAATAATAAAAAAATATTTGTCGTCTGTTGAATTTAGCAATAGTGCGAACTTAAAACACGCTTCAGAAACACGAATAATTGGTCCCTCTAACGTATGGCGGCAATGTTCATTGGCGATATGGGGTTAATTTTACCTAGAGCACACAAAGCTTATACTATCATATATTTTTCAAGGTGAATGATTTTGCTGGTGGCTGTCACGACTGCAACTCTCCACACTATGCAGGCGATGCCGTCGACTTGAAGAAAGACAAAATAAGGACAAGTGAATTCTGGGTTGAATGTCAGAAAATGGGCGGCTGGTTCTTTGATGAGGGAGAGAGTTTACACTGTGACTTCAGGAAAGGATGAATAGTTACTGAACAACAACGTCCTATGAAAATATGAAAACAGGGGTTGGGGTTAAAGGGATTGGAAACACTTCGTAGATCATCACGAAAACATGCCTATATAATTTTGACCCCCCTGAAACCCCACTTTCATATAGTAAAACTGGGGTTTATAGGGTATACATTATTTTTCTTATTTTTGGTCAAAACATAGATGGTGGGTACTTGTTAGAACCGCCTCTGCGAGGCGGTTCTAACGAGTACCCACAATCTATGTTTTGAGCTGAAATATGAAAAATATTAGTTTTTTTATCTGACATTTTTCAGTTTTTGGAGGTGAAATTTTCTATATATCTTAATAGGCGTATTTTCGTAATGTTTTGTTATTTCTGCCAAGGAAGACAACTTTTATGACTTGCTGTTTTCTTTACTGCACCCAAGTCCCTTCTGAAAAGGTGTCTACCTGCTCCAAAAAAGGAAGGAAATTCTTTCCTTTTACAGCAAACCCCTTTTCAGATGGGGCAAGTACTTTATGACTGTCTGTTTTCTATACTGCACCCAAAGTCCCTTCTGAAAAAGGATCACTCTAAAGGGAAAGAATTTGCTCCCACTGGGAGCAAATTCTTTCCGTTTAGAGTAGATCCCTTTTCAGAAGGGGAAAAACATAATTAAACAGAGTTACATCCCTTGAAAGTGTATCCATTTCCCTTAAAGAATGAAAAAACTACATTGCTTTATTTTATGTTTTAATTCCTTACTAAATAATGTGACCGTTTTGGACGGCAAATGTTAATAAAATATCAAAATAACCATTTTCATTTATTTCTTTCATTTGCATAATTAGTAATTACATAAACGGTACAAATTATACAATAATTTTAGAATAAATAATCATTGGCATCCGAATACTGTTAATTACTTTTGTCTCTATGTTATTTACTCTGCTTTAAGAGGTATGCAAGCACACATTTGGCAACAGATCAAGTGCATGGGAAACTATACCACAAAATACCTATGATTTAGAGTTTTACGTCTCTCTCAACAGTATTTAATGTATCGAGACAAGGGATCATAGCTGTATAAAAGACTAAGCACAGTCATTGACTGAGATAGGACGGGTCACAGCTGTATCAAAACCTGAGCATAAACATTGTCTGTGAAATGATACAAGGGGCCATAACCGTATTCTGACCCGTGATAAAATGTGTCATAGCTGTATAAAACACTGAGCACAATCATTGACTGAGACAGGAAGGATTACAGCTGTATCAAAACCTGAGCATAAATATTGTCTGTGAAATGAAACAAGGGGCCACAGCCTTATTGCCTGATACAATGTGTCATAGCTGTATAAAACTGAGCACATTCATTGACTGAGACAGAAGGGATCACAGATGTATCAAACTCTGAGCATAAACATTGTCTGTGAAATGATACAAGGGGCCATACCGTATTGTCTGACCCGTGATAAAATGTGTCATAGCTGTATAAAATACTGAGCACAATCATTGACTGAGATACGATACAAGAGATCAGAGCTGTATCAAAAACTGAGTACAATCATTGTCTGAGACAAGGGGTTGTAGCTATATCAATCTCAGCACAATCACTTTGTGAGACACGATACAAGGGGTCATAGCTGTATCAAAAACTGAGAACAAACATTGTCTGAGACTCGATCTAAGAGGCCATAGCTGTATCAAAGGCTGAGCACAATCTTTGTCTGTGACAGGATACAAAGGGTCATAACTGTATCAAAAATGAGCATCAACATTGTCTGAAACTCGATCTATTAGGTCATAGCTGTATCAAAAGCGGAGCACAATCTTTGTCTGAGATGCAATACAAGGGGCCATAGCTATATCAAACTGAGCACAATCATTGTCTTACGCAAAACTGAGGGGTCATACCTGTATCAAAAACTGAGCACAAACATTGCCTTATTGTCTGAGATACGATACAAGGGGTCATAGCTGTATCAAAAACTGAGCACAATTATTCTGTGTCATCATACAAGGAGTCACAGCTATATCAAACTCAGCGCAATCATTGAGAGACACGATACAAAGGTACATATCGGTATCAAACACTGAGCACAAACATTGTCTTAGACACGATAAAAGGGGTTATAGCTGTATCAAAAACATTGACTGACACACGATACAAGAGATAGCTGTAGCAAAAATTGAGCACAATCCTTGTCTGAGAGACGATACAAGATGTCATAGCTGTATCAAAACCCTGAGAACAATCATTGTGTAAGACATGATACATGAGATCATAGCTGTATCAAAAACTGAGCACAACCATTATCTGAGAGACAATACATGAGGTCATGGCTGTGTCAAAAACTGAGAACAATCATTGTCTAAGACACGATACAAGGTTCACAGCTGTACCAAAAACTGAGCACAAACATTGTCTGAGACACGCTTCAAGGGGTCATAACTGTATCTAAAACTGAGCACAATCATTGTGTAAACACGATCAAAGAGGTCATAGCTGTATCAAAAGTTGAGCACAATCTTTGTATGTGACACGATACCTAGTTATCAACCCAATCATTGTTGATAGCTATGCTTCACTCTTTAATTGCACGACAGCGGTTCGGGCCTCAGACTCAATGACAGCCTCTTCGTAAAATTTTAACCAGTTGGTTGGGGCTTGACGATATTTCTTTGGCTTGGCCCGCCGTGGTTCAACTATTGGTTTTCATTTACTCTGGCTCATAGTAATTAGCTATGAGTGTCTTTGTTTATCATAATGATTAATTTGATTTTTATGTTTTCGCTTTGATGCATTGACTTAGTTGGGAGCCTTTACGCGAACCTAATTTTGATGTACTTCTGTATTAAGAGCAGCATCGGGACCCAGGGCGAAACTGGCCGACTGTAAAAGTGCTTTATATCCCCCGGTGGTTTATTCTACTAACCGTTCCAAGGTGGTGGCCCTGGTGTTAGTTTTACTCTTTGTTGCTTTGTCATAGCTGTCACAGGGGTCATAGCTGTATCAAAAACTGAGCACAATCTTTGTGACACGATACAAGGGACCATAGCTGTATCAAAACCTGAGCACAATCATTGTCTGAGACTCGATCTTAGCTGTATCAAATGCTGAGCACAATCCTTGTCTGAGACACGATACAAGAGGCCATAGCTGTATGAAAACCTGAGCACAATCATTGTCTGAGACTCGATCTTAGCTGTATCAAAAGCTCAGCACAATCCTTGTCTGAGACACGATACAAGGGACCATAGCTGTATCAAAACCTGAGCACAATCATTGTCTGAGACTCGATCTTAGCTGTATCAAAAGCTGGGCATAATCCTTGTCTGAGACACGATACAAGAGGCCATAGCTGTATCATAACCTGAGCACAATCATTGTCTGAGACTCGATCTTAGCTGTATCAAATGCTGAGCACAATCTGTGTCTGAGACACGATACAAGAGGCCATAGCTGTATCAAAACCTGAGCACAATCACTGTCTGAGACACGATACGGGTCGTCATAACCGTATCCTCTACAAAGTTTTAAGGTTCCAGTCCGCACTGTTCATAATGAAATTTTTGACATAAATGTTCCTATTGCACTATATGGAGGGTGAAAAAAAAGGATACTATACAAAGAAATAAAGTGCTAATAACCATTGTGAGACATGATACAAAGGATCATGACTATACGATCTCATGAGTTTCAATGTTACGGCTCGCACTGTTACTTAGAAAACTTTGATGATAAGATACATGAAGGCCATTCTTTACCTTTTCTCTGAAAACACTGACTAAACAACAGTTCAAGCTAATCATGTACCAGTTTAACAATTAGCACTCTGAGTAAACTCTTCAGCAAACGATTTACTAAAATATTTTTTTCTTATTTTTCCTAGAATACATGATACGACATTTCATGCAAATTGTCTCATTCCCAGAGTGCTAAGTGTTAAGCAAAGCAAACTTGCTGAGCGAAAAAATCTATTTCTTGACGTTTGTAGCAACCCCTGATGAAACACAATGTCTTCCTCCATCTATAAATATAAGCTGACCGGTGATAAAACTGGAGGCTTCTGATGCCAGAAATGCTATAGTTTCTGCGCAGTCTTCTGGAACCGCCACACGTCCGAGGGGATGACTAGCTTTTTGTTTTTCGAGAAACTGAAATAAACATGCACTATCAATAGAAATATTATACGAGTGCTAGATACTGCTAGTCTTAAAGTAAACTCAGGACTGATACAATCGGCTCCACATCAAGTTCTCAACATCAAAGGGAAAACAGACGGCAAGCAGAGATGGCAGACCTTCCGCAAAAGGTGACAACTCTGTTCATCACGAAAACATACGTATATAATTCTGACCCCCTTACAGTGATTTATTTACAATTTTATACCTATGCATCCCAGGACTCGCTTGGGCCATATAATGTGAGTCCTACTAGAAAATCATTGTGTCCATTACAGAATTTTCCACTATAACTTTGTGAGTCCTGGGACTCGCTGAGATTTAAAATGTGCGTCCCAAAGCAAAAATGTGAGTACGGGACTCGGGATGCGCAGGTAAAAAAATCACTGCCCTTAAACCCCACTTTTATATAGTAAAACTGGGGTATACAGGGGTATACATTATTTTTCTTATTTCTGCTCAAAACATAGAATGTGGGTACTCGTTAGAACCGCCTCGCCGAGGCGGTTCTAACGAGTACCCACAATCTATGTTTTGAGCAGAAATATGAAAAATATCAGATTTTTTTTATCTGAAAATTTTCAGTTTTTTTAGGTGAAATTTTCTATATATATGAATAGGTGTGTTTTCGTAATGTACCCAAAGTAAACGGAATATATTTTTAACTTACATAATTGTAACGTTAAAAGAATAAAAGTTTGTAAATGAAATACTGCAGAACATTTGACTAAAAGTACCACAATGAAAGTACAGTATTGGAATGTTCTCCCAACCACAAAAGTAAAGCCTCTCCAGTAAGAGTATCCCTCATTTTAAAAGGCTTAACACAATACATGATGTAAACAGCTGGCTGTATAAAATTCGGTAAAACAACATACCTTTTGGTATAGGTCTTCATCTTGATATGATCCATGTCCCCTTCGAGCTATATTGCTTACAACTGTACCTGGACTGAAAAGCAACATTGTATAAAACAAAGCCTATAGTAACCTCAAGGTCACGTCAAGCGAAACAATGCCTTCGAACTTGAGCAAAATTAGCAGATTCAGATCATCCTGTGCATGCGCTAACTATCATCCGGGCCTTTGCTCTCCATTCATACATTCAGAAGTATCCAATGACTCTGTTAGCGGACAGTAAATAGCCTTGATAAGACTGCGTTGATGCACAGGCTGCTGTCCGCATATGCCCAAAGACACGTTTTTGCATGACACGGCCCAGTCAAAATATGATTGGCTGTAAAGTTTAGCTTGTCAATGGACAATGTCGTCGAACTAAATCACATAAATCCAGATCACTTCACACTTAATATTTTTCAACAACAATTTAGCCGAAAACGATATTGATGGTTCGGTGTTTGGTCTTCTCCCTCCAAAGCCTAAATTATCTTTTCGATATTTGAAACAAGGTATACAAGAATTTCATAGGAAGTATGTTTTGGCTCCAGCGGATAAAACTGCTAATAATGTTGTGTGACGACTTCATTATAGCAATACTCCAATACAACAACTTGGTAGTACCAAAACATGAATGAATTTCTACTGACGAGAGATCTATTGTTAATACCCAGTCTGTCGCTATTACTGCTAAGTTTGCAGCGGATATTAAAGAAAACCAAGATAAGCTTCCTACGTTATATTGGTTACCGATACTTCATAAACGACCTTATAAAGCACGTTTCAATGCAGATTCTAGTTCCTGTACGACTACTATTTTGTCCAAACTGCTAACTTCATGCTTTACTGCTGTCAGAAACATTGGATTAGATACTATGATACTGTTTACGAAAGGGACGGAATTAACTAATTTTGGTCAAATAAAACTTCCAATGGTGTTCTCAATAAATTTAAATCTAAAAACTTTCAGGCTTCTAAATTGTCTACATATGATTTTTCTACATTGTATATTACGTTACCTCATCATCTTATAAAAGATAAACTTATTGATTTACTTAACCGAACTTTATTCGGGAGAATACCCAATATTTGGCTTGCAACGACGAATGTGCTTTTTCACTTCTGACGTATACAAGAATTACCATTTATGGTCTTGTCAAAAAGTCTGTGATGCCCCTGTTTATCTTTAACATTTTTATTAGATTTGGAACTAAACTTTATAGGCAAACTATTGGTATTCCGATGGGAACTAATTGTGCTCCTCTTGTTGCAGATTTGTTTCTTTTTTGTTATGAAAGAGATTTCATGAAGTCTCTCTTACGGGAAAATCAGGCTGACATTATTGAAGCTTCCAATTCCACTTCAAGATACCTTGATGATTTATTAAATATTGACAATATTTACTTTGACCAAGTGGTGGACCGCATATACCCTACTGAACTCCAATTGAATAAAGCAAATTCTTCCGACACCGAGGCACCTTTTTTTGGATTTGAATCTATGTATATCTAATGGTACAGTTTCCACCAATATTTATGATAAACGGGACGATTTTGATATAGTCAATTTCCCTTTTCTGGATGGCGATGTCCCCCGGCGTACCTCATATGGGGTATACATATCTCAACTTATTAGATTCGCCAGAGCTTCTTCAAATCTTAGTGACTTTAACTGCTGTAATGAAGCCCTTACTGCCAAACTTTTTAGGCAGGGATATCGTTATTTTAAACTTCGTAAGGCGTTTTGGAAATTTTGTCGCAGACACCGTGCCTTGGTAGAAAAATATAACGTCAATCTGAAAACACTTCTGCAACAAGGTATATCGGAACCAGAATTTTACGGTGACTAAGTGTACAGATTAAGAAAAATTGTGGGAAAATCTAACTTTTCGGAGCAATTCAGAAAACTAATTAACCTGTATAAAAGAATTTGCTATAGCCTGGATATTATGCGGCAGACTGCATGCCCAGTTACCAACCCAATCATTGTGGATGGCTATGCTTCACTCTTTAATTGCACGACAGCGGTTCGGGCCTCAGACTCAATGACAGCCTCTTCGTAAAATTTTAACCAGTTGGTTGGGGCTTGACGATATTTCTTTGGCTTGGCCCGCCGTGGTTCAACTATTGGTTTTCATTTACTCTGGCTCATAGTAATTAGCTATGAGTGTCTTTGTTTATCATAGTGATTAATTTGATTTTTATGTTTTCGCTTTGATGCATAGACTTAGTTGGGAGCCTTTACGCGAACCTAATTTTGATGTACTTCTGTATTAAGAGCAGCATCGGGACCCAGGGCGAAATTGGCCGACTGTAAAAGTGCTTTATATCCCCGGTGGTTTATTCTACTAACCGTTCCAAGGTGGTGGCCCTGGTGTTAGTTTTACTCTTTGTTGCTTTGTGGTTTACTCTACGAGGCGATAATTTGTTTTAAAGCTTGCCTTGTGTTATTTTGTTCTTGTGTTTTTTAGTCCGTTTAGCATTGGGATCACCTTGCTTGGGGAAGAGAGAGCTAATCTTAGAGCTTTTCGTACGTTTGTTCGATTTGCGCTTGTTTGGTTTTGTCTCTTTCTCTTGGTGTCTGGGGAGGGCTGCGGCTTATGATTGTGGCACTCCCTGGATTTTCTCATATCTTTTTGTCTCTTTCAACAATACTTAAATCATATCGAGAAGACGGAGCGGTGACATTGAAAGGTCGGTGCAATGCAATGAAGCCACATACAATTATAAGCTGAATTCCGTATCTAGCAGGATTCGAACCACAAGCTCGTGAACCAAAGTCAGGAGCACCAACCACTCGGCCACACGAACGATTCATAGCCTGTACTATTGTTTCCAGATATTAATAGTAATTTGCTACACTAATTATTAGATTAAGGGCTTGCTTTGAACTCGTGATGCATGTTAAATATAGAATAGTTAGTGGGGTCAGTAGCTCATATCAATTTAATTTCTATCATAGGAATAGTTAGGTACAAAATGAGTGTTATTTGGGACGTGTTTTGCCAAATTTTTGCCAGAACACGTATCACGACTACTGACATCACGAAAACATGCCTATATAATTCTGACCCCCTTAAACCCTACTTTTATATAGTAAAACTGGGGTTTACAGGGGTATACATTATTTTTCTTATTTCTGCTCAAAAACATAGATTGTGGATACTCGTAAGAACCGCCTCGTCGAGGCGGTTCTAACGGGTTCCCACAATCGATGTTTTGAGCAGAAATATGAAAAATATCAGATTTTTTTTTCTTCTGAAATTTTTCATTTTTTGGTAGTAAAATTTTCAGTATATTTGAATAGGCATGTGTTCGTAATGTATGTTTCTTTAACGATTGGTTCAGTTATGTATATGTTATCAATGAGCTGCATCTCGGGAAAAAGGCTCTTCGTACTTTCCGTCGAATCAATATTTCAGTGTGCATGTCCAGCCCTTTAGCAAGGCCAGCTGTCAACAGACGTTAACATCACGAAAACATGCCCATAGAATGTTGACCCATTAAACCCCATTTTATTTAGTAAAATTGTGGTTTACTGGGGTGTACATTATTTTTCTTATTCATTACGAAAACAAGCCTATTCAAATACAATGAAAATTTTACCACCAAAAAATGATAATTTTCAGATAAAAATTCTGATATTTTTCATATTTCTGCTCAAAACATAGATTATGGGTACTCGTTAGAACCGCCTCGTCGAGGCGGTAGTACCCACAATCTATGTTTTTGAACAGAAATAAGAAAAAAAATGTATACCCCTGTAAACCCCAGTTTTACTATATAAAAATGGGGTTTAAGGGGGTCAAAATTATATAGATATATTTTCGTGATGTCTGCTCATAAACATGTATTGTGGGTACTCGTTAGGACCGCCTCGGCGAGGCGGTTCTAACGAGTACCCAAAATCTCTTTGACCTGAAATGTGAAAAATATCAGAATTTTTATCTGAAAACTTTCAGTTTTTTGTGGTGAAATTTTCAATATATTTGAATAGGCGTATTTCGTAATGTAAAACAACTGAAAACACGGACAAAGAAACAACTATTGAAGACAGTGACAACATTAAGAAAACACGGTACATGGGATTAAAACAGTAAGCAAAATGGGCAGTCACATAGAGGGTGAATTGCAGCAAATGGAATCAGCAGTCAGAATTTTCAATTTTCGACAGCCAGCAGTATAAACGTCTTTGGATTTACTTACTTAATTGAATTTACTCTAACTCCGTGGGGTGCCATTTCTGAAAAACAGGTTCAAAAACATAGCAATAGAATGACAATTAAAATACAAAGTAATATGTAAAATGTTCAACTTGAAGCTATGTAGTGCAAAACTGAAAAAGGGAAACAAACAGTACCAGATCTTTTAAACACTAATTATATTTAGTCTTGTTTAGAATCGTAATAATAAAAGGCAAGTATCAATGAGACAAGCGGGTTAACAACATTAGTGTCCCGTAAAGACATATTAGATAAAACGACTTGTAAATTAAATCTCGAAAGGGGGAATGGGACGGCAATCAATGCAATATGAAAACGAAATCCGGCCATAAAATACAGGAAGTAACATCCGGGAGAACATGAGATCCAATGTATGCATAATCTGTTATACCATCAAGAAAACATGCCTATATATTTTTGACCCCCTTAAACCCCACTTTTATATAGTAAAACTGGGGTTTACAGGGGTACACATTATTTTTCTTATTTTTGCTCAAAACAAAGATTGTGTGTACTCGTTAGAACCGCCTCGCCGAGGCGGTTCTAACGAGTACCCACAATTTATGTTTTGAGCTAAAGTATGAAAAATATCAGTTTTTTTATCTGAGAATTTTCAATTTTTGAAGGTGAAATTTTCTATATATTTGAATAGGCGTGTTTTCGTAATGTTTACATTGCCAAATATCGATATACAGGAGAGAATGATGCCGTCATCATATATCATCTCATATGGCCTTGGTTTCATCCCCTCACAAGCTTACAAGTAAGTATCCGCCATATGAACGAGTGCCGAATACTTTACAATATACAGTCGAACCTCAATGGCTCGAACATCTTTGGGACCATGGAAATTCGTTCGAGATATGGGTAGTTCGAGCCACTGAGGGTTAATCATAGCACCAGTTCAGGAAGCAAATAGCGATAATTTAGGGAAATCTTTTCGATTTTCTACAGTGATTGTATGTTGAGTGTACTCATTAGAATCGCCTCGATGAGGCAATTCTAATGAGTACACACAACATACAATTTCACGATAAAATAGGAAAATTTCCTTAAATATTTGTTTTCTTGAGCTATCGGAAGAATTTCGTAGGGACTAAAAAATGAGTTCGAATTAGCCATGGTAAACGAACCATCGGTGTTCGAGCCATCGAGGTTCGACTGTAATTGTCTTATTTTGTAATCAACTTCTCCATTCAAACGAAATATTTCTGGCCTGGAAGGGGACTTGACTGCCCTCCTTAAACTCCATCTTGAACTGCTCCTGCTAAGAATATGCAATGTGCATTTCATTTATCTTATAAACAGAACACCTCTTAAAACATTGCTATTGACATATTTATCTGCTATGAAATCAAAATACAGTATAGCATGAAATGCTTTCCTACAAAGTTGTCAGAAAAATACCAATAAATAAAATTGTGCGCAAAATCTTTGTTTTGTCTATATTATTACTATTGTTTATTATCACCATTATAAGTATTAAGAACCATATGTTTTGTGTAAGAAAACATAGGGTGAGTCTTACCTAGGGCAAGGCACTGAGTGAACATATCCACAGCTGCTTTACTCATACAGTACACTCCTATCTCTGGTGTCTAAATAAAAAAAAATGAATTACCGTATTTATTCTAAGTATAGGGACAAAATGGCCAGAGAACCAGATCAGACCCGCAGAATGTGGCGTCTAATCAGGTTTTAGACCATTTGCCAATCATCCCGCATGGAGTAAGATGGATTTGTTGTAATATCTGGTACAAATATGGCAAGGAATGCTGTCTGCTTTGTTTTATTACACAAACTATCAATTGGAAATGTTTATATTTAAAGTTGATGAGTGTCAAACAGCGTAGATCTTCTGGATCTACGTCGTTTGTAAATGCCTATTATTAACGCCATTGACTGTCAAAGAGTTAAAGGCTCCATATTCCTCAAACATAGACATTTTTTTTATCCAAGAAAGGTTTTATAAATTGATATATAGTATTAATACGATCATTTCATGTGGCATCTGACAGCCTGTAAAATTTCAGTTAGTCTCTCGTTTTGAACTGGATAAAAAATGAAACGATTTTTTATCGTATCTCTGAATTGATGTTGGCAACATTAATTCAGAGATACAATAAAAAATCATTTCATTTCAAGAATGAGACTAACTGAAATTTTACAGGCTTCAGACGCCAAATTTTATGATTGTATTAATACCATATATCAATTTATTAAATCTTTCTTGGATAAGAAAAAGTCTATTTTTGAGGAATGTGGAACCTTTAAGGAGTTTCACAATTTAGAATAAACACGGTATATTTACAAAATATACCCACGCTTATTTACATATCTTCTCAGATATCATTTGAATCGATCAGGCAGAGTATTATGTTCCACAATCTATTAGTTTCGCTGACATGATTTGATTATAATACTCGAATATACTCTATTTCTAGTAAGGTCACTTTTTCCTCACAAAATTTTTTTTTTTTTTTTTTCTTTTTTTTCTATACCTATGTGTGTACGCGCATTAGAAGCCGTCTCATCTGGATCTATGTTGTTTTCAGAAGCCTATCATTATCGCCTGTGACAATGAAAGAGTTAACCCTGTACACATGGACCGATTTGCTCACTTGTGTATTTATTTGCGTATACAAAAATTTGCTTACGTATGCAAATTGCCGCATGAGTATGCTTTTACTCACTTTTCTGTTTGCATATATGAAAAATTTGCACAGGAGTAAATTCGCAAGTGATTAAACGTTTCTGGATTGTTCGATAAAGAATTATGATTGGCATAGAATTAAAAAGTTGTATTATTTGTTCAAAGTGAATGGTTTAAATATCAACGGTAAACAAATTTGAGCTGGAGAGTTTAAGTAATACTGGATATCACGTCATTTTTTTTATTTCTATAATGATTCAAAACGCTATATGTGTGTATATTGCAGTACTTTATGTGAAGGCAAACAAAGTGTTGACAGTGCTTTTTTACTTAAAATCTTCACTGTAAGCAGTAAAATGAAACAAGAGGCCCACGGGCCACAACTCGCTCACCTTTGTGAAATAGCCACTGGGGATATGCATTTGTTAAAGAAAACTTTTTTTTTCAATTCTGTCATTGGAACTATTAAACGGATCATCATTTAAGCGGTTTTGAAGAAGAAGAATATGTTTTTTTTCACATTCTTCTTCTTCAAATTATCATTTTTTTGTTTTTTGGTTTAAAGGCTAGCTAATGCATTTTAAACAGAATAAACCTAAAAAAAACTTCATAATTATGTCCAAAATAGCCCAAACATATCCCCTAAACCTTGGATGTTTGCCCGGACAGACCAAAGGACACTCAAAATTTCGGGCGGTATAACATAATACACTTGCCACTTTTTGTGGCGGGGCATAAAAATGCAATTTAACCATTTTCCTATTATAAGTCAATGGGAGCGTTCTGTTGCCATGACAACCAAACCAAGAAGCAGACCACCACAATTTTAGTTATTTTGAATTGCCCTTACCCAAGCAACTTTTGTACCAAATAAGAGTCATACTGCTGCAGTAGTTTCGAAGATGCCATTTGAAAAAGTTCTTTTTTCAAAATTGAATGCTACCATGGCAACCAAACAAAATGGCCACTGGTCATAAAACATATAAACTGGGTAGACAATCATCAGATGATCATAACTGTGGAGACATAAAAACAATTAAACAGTTTTCCCATTATAAGTCTACGGAAGATTTCTGTTGCCATGGCAACCAAACCAAGAGGCAGACCGCCAAATTTTTCGCTATTTGGAATTGTCCTTAGCCAAGCAACATTTGTACCAAAGAGTCCTACTGCTTCAGTGGTTTCGGAGGAGTTGTCATTTAAATTTTTTTTTAATTAAATGTTTCCATGGCAACCAAACAAAATAGCCACTGGTCATCAAATACATAAACTGGGTAGACAATCATCTAATGATCATAACCGCCAAATATGGTTCACATCACTTCACTTGTTATGGAGAAAATGCAATTAAACCATTTTCCCATTAGAAGTGTATTGGAGTTTCTGTTTCCATGGCAACCAAATCAAGATGTAGATCACCACAATTTTAGCTACATGTATTTTGAATTGCCCTTAACCAAGCAACATTTGTACCAAATAAGAATCATACTGCTTCAGTCGTTTTGAAAGAGTTGTCATTTATTTTTTTAATTTAATGTTGCCATGACAACCAAACAAAATGGCCTCTGGTCATAAAACACAAAATCTGGGTAGACAATCATCAAATGGTCACAAATGCCAAATATGGTTCACATCACTTCACTGGTTTTGGAGAAAATACAATTTAACCCTTTTTCCCATCATTAGTCTATAAGAGCTTTCTGTTGCCATGACAACCTAATAAAGAGGCAGATCACCATAATTTTAGCTAGTTTGAATTGCTCTTACCCAAACAACATTTGGACCAAATTAGAGTCATACCGTTTCAGTGGTTTTAAAGTTGTCATTTAAGAAAATTTATGTTGCCATGACAACCAAACAAAATGGCCGCTGGTCATCAAACACATAAACTGGGTAGACAATCATCAGATGATCATAACTTCCTCATGGTATCATTGGTAGGCTGTTTTCTGCAATTTTGCATCCTCCTGGTGTTCTGCGATTTTGCTCCCTCCTAGTGCCATTGGTAGCTTATGTTCTGCGATTTTGCTCTCCCTCCTGATGTCATTGGTATGCTATGTTCTTTGATTTTTGCTCTTTCTCCTGGTGTCATTGGTAGGCTATGTTCTGCGATTGGTTTAAACATATTTTATTTGTATAATTTCAATATAATAATATAAACTAGTACAAACATTGATATGTTCTGCGATTGTGCTCTTCCTTCTGGTAGCAATGGTATGCTATATTCTTCGACTTTGCTCTTTCTACTGGTGTCATTGGTATGCTATGTTCTTCGATTTTTGCTCTTTCTCCTGGTGTCATTGGTAGGCTATGTTCTGCGATTGTGCTCTTCCTTCTGGTATCAATGGTATGCTATATTCTTCGACTTTGCTCTTTCTCCTGGTGTCATTGGTATGCTATGTTCTGCGATTTTGCTCTTCCTCCTGGGGCCATTGGTAGGCTATGTTCTGCGATTTTGCTCTTCCTCCTGGTATCACTGGCAGGTTGTGTTCTGCGATTCTGTTCTTCTTGCTGTCATAGGTAGGCTATGTTATGCGATTTTGCTCTTACTCCTGGTGTCTTTGGTAGGCTATGTTCTGCGAATTTATTCTTTTATCCTGAATTTACTGGTAGGCTATGGTCTGTGATTTTGCTCTTCCTCCTGGTGTCATTAACAGGCTATGTTCTGCGATTTTGCTCTTCCTCCTGGTATCATTGTTAGGCTATGTTCTGCTATTTTGCTCTTCCTCCTGGTGTCATTAGTAGGCTTTGTTCTGCGATTTTGCTCCTCTCCTGGTGTCATTGGAAGGCTATGTTCTGCGATTTTGCTCTTCCTCCTGTTATCATTGGTGGGTTATGTTCTGCGATTTTGCTCTTCCTCTTGGAGTCATTGTAGGCTATGTTCTGCGATTTTACTCTTCCTGAAAATCTTCTTGTTTATTTTCTTAAATAAAGTTTAGGTTTTAAATATAAGCATTTAAAGAAATGATTCGTTCATTTGGGATTTAGGTAAACCTCCTAATTCACCCCGTTATATGACAAAGATGGGACTTTGCGAAGTCACAAATGTGGATTTTTGAACACTTGATGAATAACACAAATATTACAAAATCAGCTCGGGCACAGCATTTCATACAATATTGCATGTGCCTGCAGCTAATACTAAGATCAACCGGCGCTTCCACGCTGTCTAATCAGTCTTTGCTGTCTGCCCGAAGGCGCTTTGGTCCATGGCTACACACAGAGTGCGCTGCGAAGACCCTGATCAGACTGCGCGGATGCGCAGGCTCATCTGAGTCTTCGCTGGGCACATGCGTAATCTTGTAGGAAAAACTGTGCCCCACATCAAATGTTACTTAGAATACTCACTGGTTTGGGGCCACATATACTTGATGTGTTCACTATGTTACCTGAAAAACAAACAAAGCTCATTTTACACAAAATACCTGTCGGACAGTGAAGCTCTGCTAAACCGTTGTTTTTACACTATACGAAACTTGTCAAGTCCACGACCTTGATCTCCAGATTAATGAATGGGTCTCAGGTTTCCAATGAAAAGGAAAACATTTGTAACAGTACTTTTGTCCGCCCACTTAAGGGGAGGGGGTCATATTGTTTTTGGTGCGGATGGCGTTGGCGTCGCACTTTCTTGTCTACACAATATCTTGTAAACCAGTGGCTGGATTCTTACCCAATTTTTATGACTGTATAATTGAGACATTTCAAAGAACTGATTAGATTTCGGATCCCTTGACCAATTTTCCAAGGTCACAGCAGTAGTAAAACTGAAAACTCGCGGTGGGGGACATCTGGGGGGACATCTGTTTTCTCTGATAACAATGTTACTAGTTAATATTAGTCCAGGCCATTAGAAGAAAAAAAAATATTTAAAGACATTCATCAAAAACATTAAGATTTGTTGACGCAATGCCCAACGCCAATCCTGGCCCTGTAGGCAGAACAATTTCAACAGCAAACTGGGTGTGATCATATAACCTATTTAAAGCATGTGTGAAATAAGATGAGCAACATGGCTCTTCGTCCAGTCCCTCAGCTCGTGTAGCTATACATGGCTATAGTATAATCTAGTGTCATGAGAGTTTGGAACACTGCGAATTGCACAAGCTCAAAGCGAAATGCACATGCTCAGACAAATCAACGCACAACCACAGTCACCCAAGTGCCATTTCCACTACATTATACAGTCGAACCTCAATGGCTCGAACATCTTTGGGACCACAAAAATTCGTTCGGTTCAGTGGGTAGTTCCTGCCACTGATCATGGCGCCAGGTCAGAAAGCAAACAGCGATAAATTAGGGAAATATTTTCTACAGAATGATTGTATGTTGAGTGTACTCATTAGAATCGCCTCGATGATGCGATTCTAATGAGTACACACAACATACTCCATGATAAAATAAGAAAACAACCCCTATATATTTGTTTCCTTGAGCTATTGGAAGGATTTTGTAGGGACTGAAAAACGAGTTCGAATCATCCAGGGTAAACGAGCCATCCGGGTTCGAGCCACTGAAGTTATACCGTATTTGATTCCTAACGAGAAAAATACCTTCCGGCATAACCATGCACCAAGTGAAAACACAGGCCAGCCTACGCACTCATGCAGTCTCCTGGGCACTAGCTGGACAGCCAAGTTTCTTCATGGGACATTTTTTTATTTTTATTTCAAGCATATTTCACTTACGTCGAGCCGATCGTTCATCAAAAGTGGGCGAAAACCGGAGAAAACCCACCTGACCATCCGCAAGCATTCTTCATGGGACAGCAAAGCTAAATTTTGTCACACTGCGGCTGAGAAAAAACTGAGTATACATAGCGTTGTATGAGCAGTGATACAAGGAAATCAACCATATGCCATTTGCGATTATCGATGGGCAAACAAAATAAGCCTGTGCAAATGCGAAGTCTGGTCAACCATTTGAAAACTGGCTTGCTCTTTCCTTCATATTAGAGGGTTTGAATTAACTGTCAAACTTTGAATAGGAACTGCTTGGAATGCCCAGCCTTATTTTCTTGAAACACACACACACACACACACACACACGCGCGCGCGCGCGCGCGCGTCATTTATCTGTGGTCGGCTACGTTTTCCAATCTCGCCTCATCAAGGTCTGAATGCACTAAAGAGTAACCTACTTGAGCCTTTTAGAATTAAGATGCTTCTGCCCAGGGCCAGCTAAAATTAATGAAAGGAAAGTATTACATATAACTCTAGATAAGGCACTTTTCAGCCAAAAAGTATTGATTTTTTTTCTTATTTCTCCATAAAAACATGTTTATGTGATACTCATAGAAGTGCCTTGACGAGGCGCTTCTAACGAATACCCATAACGTATGTTTTCGTTAAGAAATAACAAAAATATTTACCTGATACCCCCTTCTTAGCTGGAGCTATGTTTACCTTTGGATTTGATGAGGTGGGGTAATGCAAGCTGAGTCAGGAAGACTTGAGATCGGATGTTGGTTTCCATTAAATCGTCATACTGTTCCGGTGTTATTTCAGTGATTGGGACATAATAGGCCATTCCAGCATTGTTTACCTGCCATAAGACACAAATATGTATTGACGCATTCCGCTACTCTCCACTTACGTTTGCACCGGTTGCTTTTGCCTCAAGCCGGATTCTCATCACAAATTTTGTAATAAGGGTCAATAGACGGTCCAAATTCACATATTTATTGTTTCCAGTGTTGCTAACTATTTACAAATCAATATATACCATTAAATTACATCGATCTTTTGAAAAGTTTATTGAGAAGTTCTGAATGAAATTCTAAACATGTCTGAGAAGTCACATACGTTTCTTAAATATAGTGGTTAGTAGCGGACAGTGAAGATTATCTTACTATTTTTGTGTTAGGGTAGGCGCAGTATTGTTAAGGGATTACTTATAAGGTATAATATTACATTCACTGAGGCCCTATTGTTTTATAAGCACACTTAGAATTGGTACAAGGACTTTAAATACGAAGTTCACTGACAAATTTCCAAGGCAAGTTAGCAAAGACAGTCCCAACAGATTAATGAAATTAACCTTTACCACTCTACAGGTAAATTCAGCAGACGGCAAACGTGAGATACTTTTTCTTATTTTTCCTGGAAAAAATAGACACATATTTCAAAATGTCGTTTGATCAAATATTTACCCAGTATGCTAATCGTTAGATAGTGTAATTGCGCATGAAGTAACACTGTTTACTTACCAAAACATCTAATTTACCATACTTCTCTATAGTTCTTTCAATCAAAGTTGCCCTGTCCTCTTTATTGTTAATATCACCTGGGACGGTAAGTACCTGGAATTGATTTGAACCGGGTATTTCGTCTGTAAAAAGTAGTGACATAGCCTGAACGGATTTATTTACAACTCAGCGGGCACATGACGTAAATATAACGTCGCCTCAACGTCGATGCAACGTCATGACGTTGCATCGACGTTGAGGCGACGTTATATTTACGTCATGTGCCTGCCGGGAAGTAGCCCCTCCTCCCATCCCCCACCATTGCAACAAAAAAAATCAACCCAGAAAATTTTTTTTTTTGATTGTGTTGGGGTTTAACGACACGTCAACCCTTGAGGGTCATTTTGTGTCGTCTCCCAGAGAAAGGGAGAAAAGAGATAGAAGTGAGAGTAGAGGAGATGAAAGAGAGGGACAGGGAAGAAAGAGGAACAGGAATGAAAGTGAAGAAACAGAAGAAATAAAAACATTCCCCCTCTACCCTTACCCACTACAAGGATAGCAGGCCTTGCCCAACTGCAAGCCAATATCAGTTGGACGCCCCAGTGATGTAAGATACACAGCACCTTCGCACCACCCGACCACCCCCAGAAACAATTCTCATTAGTGTCGCTTCCGAAACGGGGGCTACCCATAATGAAAAAAAAAAAAAAAAAAAAAAATCCCAGAGGAAGCAAATTCTTTCCAGTCGCCGAACCTTCGTTTTAAGACGTGAAATCCTCCAACGTTCGAAAGAAAAATTTTAGTCTCTAATTAAAGCTTACCATCTCTAATATCGTGTGCCGGGTGTTGTCGCGTCTGCAAATGACAGCGTCATATACTAATGTATATGGAAGACACACATCGAAGCCTGAGACTGAAGATGTTAGTATTTAAAGGAAAAGATGAACATACTATATCATTTCAAACTAGAACAGTGTTTTCAGAGGAAAACGTACGAGTATGTCTCCCATCAGTTTGAACAGACCTATTATGAAAAAGGTTGTATCTATAATTTATCTTTTTTTTTGCATGTGCGCAGGCCTGCCAAGTCTCACGCGATTCGCGTGTGACACACGCGAATACGTCTTTTCACACGCTCACACGCAGATGAACGAAAATCACACGCGAATCGGAAAATTAGCCGAAAAATGTTAAAATTTGTCTTGTTTCCATTAGTCTTAATCTAACAGACGCTAATGTTTTGTTTTTACTGGATCATCAGGCGCTTGTCCAGTATAAAAGCCACTGAAACGGACAGGAAAAACGTCCAAACGTACGAGTAGTCACCTTCTCGTTGTAATTTACACCTGAGCCAGGGAGCTGGAACCCGGTTTACGAGATGAATTTTGGGTATCAACAGGAATCCAGGCTGTAAACCGCTTCTATAATGAATGCCAACCAACCCAACGAATGCTTGAGCAACCAACCAACCGAGCTAAGTGAGAGCTGGTAAATGCTTGTGGATAAATGGGTATATTACATTAATTAAACATGAACAAAACGTACGAATGTTCAGACCTTATTTTACCGTTACGCACATTATATAATGTGTCAGGAGCCAACACTGAAATTGTCCTATCACAATAGTTAACATGTCATAATACCGACAATAACATAGATTCGACATTCTCATCATTTCATGATCTGAATGGCAGTGCACTTCACCTAGGCTAACCCTGACCCTGGCTATGAGGAGATATCAGCATATTAAGGAATTTAGAAAAATATGTTTGTATATTTCATGTGAAATTAGTAAAAATCTAGGTTTAAGATTGTCTAAGTAAAGGGTATAAAATAAGGTTTCCAGAGCCTCAGAATGCAGGAAATGGCACCTAGATTTTCAAAATTTTCCGGGGGGGCATGCCCCCGGACCCCCCTAGCAAACTCCCTCGCTTCGCTCGGTCGGTCCCTCGCTGCGCTCGGTCGTGCTCCGCGGATAATCACACTCCAATCCATTTTTGAAACTTGGCAGGCCTGTGTGCGTGGTCGATGGAGGGGGGGGGGGGGGGGGGGGGGGCATTTTCCAAAATCGAAACCCTAGTGCGACCTTGAAAATGGGGTCAAGGTCACCAAAATCTAATCAGTTCTTGTCCCTGTCTCAACACAAGTACAAGTTTGGTCAAAATCCGTCCATTCATTTTGGAGATAGGGTGCAGAAAAGCCACTTACCAAAAACCTGAGCCCTCCTGTGACCTTGAAAATGGGGTCAAGGTCACCAAAATCTAATCAGTTCTTTCTCATATCACAACAATATAGTTGTGCAAGTTTGGTCAAAATCCATCCATTCCTTCATTAGATAGGGTGCAGACAAGTCATTTTTCAACAATCTAAGCCCTTGTGTGACCTTGAAAATGAGGTCAAGGTCACCAAAATTTAATCAGTTCTTTTCATGTCACAACAATATAGATGTTCAAGTTTAGTCAAAATCTATCCATTCATTCTGGAGATAGGGTTCAGATAAGCCATTTTCCAACAATCTGAGCCCCCTCCCCCCGTGACCTTGAAAAATGGGGTCAATGTCACCAAAATCTAATCAGTTCTTGTCTCAGTCTCAACATTATAGCTGTACAAGTTTGGTCAAAATCCATTCATTCATTCTGGAGATAGGGTGCAGAAAAGCCATTTTCCAACAATCTGAGCCCTCCTGTGACCTTAGGGGTCAAGGTCACCAAATTCTAACTAGTTCTTTTCCATGTCACAACAATATAGTTGTGCAAGTTTGGTCAAAATCCATCCATTCCTTCATGAGATAGGGTGCAGACAAGCCATTTTCCAACAATCTGAGCCCTCCTGTGACCTTGAAAATGGGGTCAAGGTCACCGAAATCTAATCAGTTCTTTTCCATGTCTCAAAAATACAGATGTACAAGTTTGGTAAACTCCATCCATTCATTCAGGAGATAGAGTTCAGACAAGCCTTTTACCAACCACCTAAGCCATCATGTGACCTTGAAAATGAGGTCAAATTCACCAAAATCTAATCAGTTCTTTTACATGTCCCAGCAATCTAGATCTGCAGGTATGGTCAAAATCCATTTGTTCCTTCAGGAGATAGGGTGCAGAAAAGCAATTTTCTAGCCTTTTCCAACAATCTAATTCCAGCCTTTTCCAACAATCTAAGTCCTCGTGTGACCTTGAAAATAGGGTCAAGGTCATCAACATTTGTGTAAGTTTGGCAAAAATCCATCCATTCATTAAGGAGATAGAATGCAGACTATAGGTTACGCCGACGGGATCCGCATAAAAACAATATGCACCCCCTCGCCCCCCCCCCCCCCACCCCCCCCCCCCACCCCCCCACACACACACACCCCATATGGTGGGGGACATAATTCTGCGAACGAACTACCGCGTTTTATTTATGTACTATGCCTATGCTGCAGATATATAATTTTAAACAATTTGTTAAACATCGTCTGGTGTATCCTACGTGATGTAACATACAATAAACTCATAAAATCAGCAAATTTCACGTTCGTCGTTGAAAGGCTCCATATCCCTCAAAACAGCCATTTTATTATGTAAGAAAGAATTAAAAAATTGAAATATGGTATAAATACCATTATAAAGTGCGGCTCCTGACAGCCTGTAAAATTTGGGTTAGTCTCTCGTTCTTGAAATGAATTGATTTTTTATCGTATCTCTGAATTAATGTTATCAACATTAATTCAGAGATTGATAAAAAAAATCATTTCATTTTTGATCAGGTTAAAAAACGAGAGACTAACTGAAATTTTACAGGCTGTCAGATGCCACATTTTATGATCGTTTTAATACTATACATCAATTTATAAAATCTTTCTTGTCTATTTTTGAAGACGTACTCTGTTATTATGATCAGAGACGCCCAGCCTGTGTAAAAGAATCTGTCTACATACATATTTGTATAACAATACTATTGTATGCTTAATTAGTTATTTCCAGTTAGACCATAAATAACGAGACAAGCCTGCTTCTATGGCTCAAAAGAATAGTCTTACTATCAAGCTTGACATTTCTCTTTAATTATTTTCCGAGTGTTATGCTAATATCATGTGTAAAATGGGGAGGTAACTCACCTCCGCAAGCTTAAAATGTGAAGAAAACATTGAAAAAGAAATTATAAAGAGCTAAAACGCATGCAATGCTGATAAATTTGAATTTTGTCTAACAGGACTATTCACAATCTGCAGATCACAATATTGTGAAGTTTGTATAAATATACTTGACCTTAACTGGTGTTACATACGTTACATACGTGACGAAATCAATAACAGCCTGTAATACTGATGTTTAGCTTAATTAGTTCCATTTGTGGAATGTTCTTTGTCAAATACCGCTGTGTTTTACATGAAAAAGGCATTTGCATAATACATTCATTTAACATTCAGAAAGTTATTTTCTGTTGCAAAATTTGCCACATACAACGTATGAAAATATCCCATTTAAGGTTTACAGACAATCAAAACTAGTCGAATATATATATCAACAGTCTTTTCTCAATAAAAAAAAGAAAAACAAAGGGTATATTCCGGCATTACGTGAGCTATTACATGACCTATCATTCAAAATACCCTGTAAAAGAAAATGTCACGATACTTATAAACGCTGGAAGGCCAGTTTACTAAATCATCACTCATTTGATCAAGTCAATAGATGCAACTTGCTCCAATAGACCTATGGATTTTCTTAGCTATGACTACTGTCAGTAGTGTCGCAGTTATTAAAATATACTCGCCTGAATAATTAGTCATGAAACGAAATGCATATTTAAATTCGATATACCGAACGAGTCGTGACTTCTTAAGCATTACATTATGAAACCTTTGAAAGTAACGAGTCTTTTGTATAAATAGACGTTTTAGCACGTAAGAACTTAGATCCATGTCAGTGTGTTGTTTATAGTGCTTGAAATAAGTAGAATGAATTTAATATAATCTTGGTTACGGTAAATTATAATTTATTTGTTCTATTTCTACCATTAATAAGGTAAACTACTGTAATAAGTACTATAATTTTGGTAACAGAGGCGACAAACCGGTTTATCACACATTAGGCAGATTTCGTGTTTCAGTGAATATATATAGTGCATGAAGAAATTATGACGTTTAATTCTGGAGGGGTCCTTACAGGGTAGGAGCTAAGAAACCCAACATATGTTTCTCATATATAGAAGTATACATACATAATATACGAGAAATAATGAATAGTAAAGTAGTTGCTATTTTATTCCTTTTAGTATTACTTATAAGCAAACGGACCAGATTAGCTGCTTTGGGCTACTGAAGCATCTTCAGTGTCATTACTATTTTTACGAAACAAATCAGTGTATCCACTTTAGAAGTCATTTACTAGACCGTTTAGTAGACAATTAAGTTAGACAATTAAGTAGGCCAAGCTTAGGCAAACAGCAAGTTTGAATTTATAGACTTAAACTTTTCGATATCTAAACAACAGACAATCTATACTTAATATTGAAACATTATAATATTTTTTACATCGCGTAAAACAGAATATTCTAATTACGTTTCTATGTCAGACAGAAACACAGCCAGTAATTATTAAACTTTTTTTGTTTTTTGTTTTTTTGTTTTTGGCAAAAGTTTAACTTTGGTTTGTTTGTAGCTTAGAAACTAGTAAAAGCAATACAATAATCCAATAATCCCGAACTATAATGACACATTAATGTGCCTTTGAACGTGCAAACGTGTTTGAAGCAAAACATGTAAATCGTTGTTTCGCATATGTGGTTTGAGATGACATAACTAGCTTATCCTCCAACTCCATTTCCCCGCATTCTTTTAATGGCATTTTAGATTTACTAGAATGTGTGTTATATCATTTAATTTATCATTTACGTTAGTTGTACAACTCTTATGTGAACTGGTACTATACACTAGCATTGTCGTATCATTTACTCTATTTGATAGTTTGACTCACATCGAGTGTAGTTCAGCTTCATACTATTCTTTTTCTTTTTAAATCCATATTCATCTGTTTTAAATTCTTCTGTTTTCATTTCAAATACAGCGAACACTTAACATTCTGTCATTTCAGGAGTTTACAAAACATGCTATCTGAGGAAATGGTAAACTTAATAGCATACGTTTGTAGAAGAGATTTTAGTTCTGTAAATCCCATTGATGTAGCTTAATAAACCATAGAATTTTCCAATACCAAATGCTAAACCTATCAACTTCATGTGGTCACTTACCTTACTAGCTGATGTGTATATGCAATGTTTGGCATCAAATATTTTCTAAATTTGGTATGGTGAGTTTTATTTGAACGGACCACTTATCAAATAAAATAAAAGACTCTGAATTGACATTAATATATGTTTTAATTGCTTTGCATATTTGTTTCACGTACGAATTTTTCATTTTTTTTATTAATAAAAGTCTTCGAAGTAACGTAAACAGCACTGACGTTCTCACACGGTGACAGCCAGTCTGCTATTACATTTTATTTATTGAATACTAATACGCCTTGTCTCCAAAACTCCTCAGTATGGATAGGAGGACCTCCAAATCCTACGTCTATGAGTGTATTTGGCATACTTCGGAGAGCACGAAGGGGTATCTGTTTGTGTCCTCTTCTTATTTATCTGTACATAATACTCAAACGGGTATCCTATGTTTGATTAGACGTCTAGAATCGCGGTCCAGGAATGTGTATTGGCAGACTGCATTCATGGTTTTGTCTCTTAATTGTCAAGATCTACATGTAGAACTATCTAGATGACCAAACTGCGCGACACCACAGATTGGTATGCGGTGTCTGCTGACTGACTTATATAAGTTGTGATTTACCCAATGTAAAGTCTAAAATAATCACGTTATGAACACTACAGTATATTACACAAGATCCGACAAAACATGAAAACAAGCCAGACAAATACCACCATTGTACAGAGTTCTCTATCCATTTTACTATACGACGTTACCACTTGGGGACGCGGCAACACCCGACACATGATAGTAGAGATGTTAAGCTTTAATTTGAGACCATAATTATCCTTTCGAAAGATGGGGGATTTTTCTCAAGATTTAAGGTTCATACGAATTTCAGCGTCTGGTCTATTTAAAGGGGAACGCAACCTTAAAAGGTAGTGTGCTTTAAAGTAAAGAACTTTACAAACAATGAATTTTGACAAACATTTGATCAAAATCGGTGGAAAATTAAGTAAGTTATAGACAATTGAATATTTTAACATTGGTGGAATGGGTGCCGCCATTTTGAATATTTGACGAGGTTTCATGAAATTAAAATTAATTTCATAAAGGTAGTTATTCTCATAAAGTTGATTTATTTTGGGGGGAAATGATTGCTTGTCACTAGAATCAAAAGATTATAAAAAAAAATCTGTAGCAAAAGTATTCTTAAAAACCCTTTATAATTGCTTTTGCATATTTAATTTGGGCTGTGTGACGTCAAAACGCCTACAATATGGCGGCACCCATGACAGCCATTTTAAATATATTCAAATCACCATAACTTCCTTATTTCTAGGCCGATTTTTGAAAATTCTTGCATTAAAATAAACGGCTTGTTAAGCATTTTACTCCAAGATATACTTACAACTTATATTGCGTTCCCCTTTAAGACGAGATCTAACGATATAGAAGGAAACAATTTCATGTTATGTGATATCTCTTAATTGCAAATCATCAGTGTTTTCCTTACGCGGATGCGTAATGTACGTAATGAGCGTCACGCCTCTGAACAAAATCATTCTGAAATAAGTTCTCAGTTCGTATGAACAAAGGAACGCGCGTTCAAGGTTTTGGCAAATTCAGAACAGCGGTTCGAGTGCTGAAGTAATAGGGTGTTAAATCAAAGATGACCCCTTGCTCTTTAGGGGATATCTCTAGCAAGTTTCCTTTTGAAGTAGACCCTTTTTCAGAAAGGAGACAAAAAAATTCTGACATAGCTACCTCCCTCACTTGAAAGTGTGTCTTCCTTAAGTGCAATGCTTATTTCTCTTCCTGGTGAGCATCT
Source organism: Anodontia alba (assembly GCA_964016985.1). NCBI lineage: Eukaryota > Metazoa > Mollusca > Bivalvia > Lucinida > Lucinidae > Anodontia > Anodontia alba. Next base: position 135,429,666 of record OZ024821.1, read on the forward strand.
GGTTATACATGTAGTCACATAATCCAGTCTTTGGGTATTCTGGTCCACTCAATGCATCACGAAAACATACCTATATAATTTTGACCCACTTAAACCCCACTTTTATATAGTAAAACTGGGGTTTACAGGGGTATACATTATTTTTCTTATTTCTGATCAAAACATAGATTGTGGGTACTCTTTAGAACCGCCTCGTGTTTTGAGCGGAAATGTGAAAAAATATCAGTTTTTTTATCTAAAAATTTTCAGTTTTTGGAGGTGAAATTTTCTATATATTTGAATAGGCGTGTTTTCGTAATGATATGAAACTACTTCAAATATGGACGCTTCATTTGGGTGTGATCTTCATAGATCTGTAATGTACACTCAAACCTAATCTGATATGGTCTTTTGCTGGGTGCGGCAGTGAATTAACTCTTTCGTCGCTAGTTGTCGTCTAAATGTTTGTAGCAAACTATCTACAGTTAAGTTTATATCTAAAAGTCAAAGACTCGGAATCTCAAACAGCGTGGATCCTGACGAGAAGGGTCATCAGGAGCCGTCTCGTCAGGATCCACGCTGTTTGCAAAATCCTTTTGTTACCCTGAGTGTGGTACCGAGAGCATTCGTAGCTCCAGATAAGAGTGGGTTATCAACAAAAATGTTTTTCTTATTTCTCCACAAATACATATACGTTGTTGGTACCCATTAGAAGCCCTTCACCGAGTACTATGTACAATATGTTTTAATTTATGGGGATATAAGAAAAAAAAAAACAGTAATTTTCGGTAAAGCGGCTTATCTATAAGGAGCTATGAAACACAGACAATCTAATGATTGCAATTTTCCATGCTGAATATATAATTTTGCCATCTTTTTATCAAATTTAGTACAGTAAGTTAAAAACAATTGACTTAACAAAATGCGGAAAAGTTGAAATTCGGTTATTCAGTAACCGATTTCAACTCTCTCTCTCTCTCTCTCTCTCTCTCTCTCTCTCTCTCTCTCTCTCTCTCTCTCTCTAAATCTGTTATAATATATTAACCATAAAATATTCAACTCACAATAAAATATTAAAATATCTAACTTACATCATTTTCAGACAAGCCTTGCTCGCGACACAGCGATGCCACCCTTGTCAGATTCTCAACACTCCTTCCAGCTAGGGACAGTCGTGAACCGAGCTTGGCAAAATGAACTGCTGTACCTTCTCCAATGCCAGAACTGGCACCTATATAATAAAATGCGATTTTAACTATATGCATTATGAAAACATGCCTATTCAAATAAACTGAAAATTTTACCACCAAAAAATGAAAATTTTCAGAGAAAAAAAAAATGATACTTTTCATATTTCTGCTCTAAACATAGATTAATTTGTGGGTACTCGCTAGAACCGCCTCGACGAGGCGGTTCTAACGAGTATCACAATCTATGTTTTTGATCAGAAATAAGAAAAATAATGTATACCCCTGTAAACCCCAGTTTTACTGTATAAAAGTGGGGTTTAAGGGGGTCAAAATTATATAGGTCTGTTTTCGTGATGGATATAACATGTTTTGTACTGTAGGGGTAACGAATGTAACAGACTGTTACTAACTTACTAGGTAACGTTTCCATTTTTTTATTTCGGTTATTTGGTATTTATTTATTTATTATTTTATTTTATTTTTACATTTATTATTATTATTTTTTCTCATTTCTTTGTGAAAACATGGATGAGTATTTCCTGTGAATCGTCTGTCAAATTTCTCTGTCGTCTGATACAGAACTTTGCGACTTGCAGGGATCACTTTAGACCGCGCCCTTGCGCCAATGACGCTATTTATTTTCCATTGCCGCAGCGAAATTTCTGCAGTGCGCCGAATTGACGCACCGAAAATTTCGATGCCGCGAAAGAAAATCATCGGTGCGCCCGGAAAAGGCTGGATACGTTTTTTGGTTCGGTTCGGTTCGACTCGGAAGCGTCTATCCCGGTAAGTTGTGCCAATCGTTTCTATTGGTTTATTGTTGCTGAAACATCCAATCGGTATCCGTTATACTCGCGGTATTCATCTCAACTATCAAAATGGCTTCCAGTGCGAAGCAACAAAAACTCGATGGCTTCTTCATCAAAAAACAAACAAACAACGGCATTAATACCGATCTGACACAGACAGAAAAATGAGGAGAATTTTCTGTCGCACCAAGAAGGAGTGATTTAATCTCACTCTGGCTAAGCTTCTAGGCAGTTCATTCAGTCACTGCTGAATTAAATTTGCTTTGAAAAGAAATCTTTGTTTCTAAGACCAAGAATTTCTTTCACGTCATTTTATAGAGATCTAGAATGTTCAGAAAACATATTTTTTCAAGCAGATGCCCTTGATTTCTACTGGAGCAAATTTAATACTATTCTCACCCATCAGATTGGTGAGAAAAGCATTAAATTTGCTCCTAGAAAACTTTTCCCAATCTGTGCTTTTGGTTTTTGTTTGTTGTTTTTTTTTTGTTCTTTTTTTTTTCAAAAAATTGTTCTGTACATTTTCCATAAATCTCCATAAAATGAAAGGCCTGAAGTTACTTTGAAGGACAATCAAGCAATTTTTTAGGATCTTTGGAGGACACCTGCAGAGGGTGCTTTAGATGCCAGTGGGCAGGTTTTAGGGTCTTTTTAAGACACTAAAAATGCCCAGTTGCTGCAGGTACTCAAAAGACCCTAAAATTGCTCAATTGTCATCCAAAGCAAGCTTTTGTGTAATTCACAAACAAGTGGTTTCAGGAGAGGTTTTGCAGGGTTTCCTCAAAAGACCCTATAAGGCTTTATAAGACCCTATAAACATGCTCTTTGAGAATCATGAATGTATTCAAAAATGAAATTTGACAAGTTATCATTATAAATCTTGATGTTTGGGCCAGACTAGCTCAACTGTCCTCCAAATCAGCTTAAAAGCTTTTGAAAAATTAACAAAAATTGGTTTCAGGAGAGCAGGTTTAGGACATGTGAAAATGCTAAATTTCGTTTTCGGCCGGGGGGCTTCGCCCCCCTGGACCCCCTACCGGGGCGTTGCCCCTGGACCCCAGTGGGGGCCTAGGCGGCCCCCACACCCCCGGCCAAATGGCCCTTCCAAATTTTGGAGAGGGGCCTTCGGCCCCTCTCCAAAATTTTCCAGGGTAATCCCTGGACTTGCAATAACTGTTAAATTATATTGTTTGTTGTACTTCTACGCATCCATTATCATCCCTTTTCCCATCATTCCAAAACGTAGAAACAGACAGAGAGACAGAGATCTAGACTGAGAGAGTTTCCAAATCCCATGGATGAGATAAATTAGAAGAGAGCACTTTCTAAGGCCGCGCCGAACAAAATGATCAGGAGACCGACGATCTCATTCTTACAAGTACTATTAAGTAAAACACTCAAGAACTTTAAAGATTGCCAACAAATTGTTTAAATGTTTACATACCGGTTATCAAAACTATCTTGTCTTTAAGGCCTGACATCACTCGTAGCATGTGAAATTTTGAGACTTTGAACGGTCAGTTAATAGATATCTGCGGTGTACCAGTTCAAATAATGTACGCTGTTTTTATCCCGGACACTTTACATAGTCGACAGTAATTTGACCCCGGAATTCGACCGCGCTATGCGAAATCCAGGGGCGACATCATACTTGCGGAGAGCGCAGGCCCAGATCCGAACTGGGCATACGCGCAGTCTGATCGGGGCCTTCGCTGTCAGCTTTCAGTAGCAATGGGTATGTTTGAGTGTACCCAACGAAGACCCCGATTAGAGTGCAATTTGAATGTGTCAAAGGTGCCTTTTCACTTGGTAAGTGATCCATATTATAATTCGCTACACTTCAGCTGGATTTTTGCACAAAATTTAGCCTATACCAGAAAATAGGGTTTGACGTTTCATGTTTAAAATCTCTTAGCTAAGGAGGTTTACACGAAACGTCAAATCTTTTTTTTTTTTTTTTTCTTAAAAAAAAAAAAAAATAGGAACAAAAAAAAACACAAAAAAAAACAACACCATTTTGTAGTCTGTTGAATAGACCAACCATAATTTTGACCGCAAGATACATCGAGATAACATTTGATTGTTGAGCATGAGCAGCTAAGGCAAACCTAGCAAACATATGGAAAGAATCGGAGCATTGAACCCATTCTGGTCCTACATGGGCCCCTTTATAGGCTTTTTTGCTCATATAAGACCCATATGGGTCCTCGAGTTTGGGTCCCATATTGGTGAAATTCGATAACTATTAATATAAATGCTTATATGTGGGACCCTGAGATAAAACAGACATAATCCTGGATAAGTGACAATTTCAAGATACATAAATGGGGCCCAAATGGCTAGCATGTGATACAGATATCGGACCCCTATAGTTCATATGTTGACTACTACTTTTCGGGACCAATATGTTTGGTATGCGTATTAAGGGGGAACAACTGCACCGTTATGTAAGCATAATATCAAAAAGTATATTTCATGACAAAAATGCTAAAAATAATGATAATAATAAATTATATATAAAAAAAAATGGTTTGTTCAATACAAAATGAAAGTATCTATTAAATTTTATATAAATATTTTCCCGGGATGGACGTGGTTTCATGGACATATTTTAAATTTGTCTCGTATGTCCCAATTACTTTTAAAATTGAGGGGTATATTTAAATACGCGTGATGCCACCATTTCCAAGTTGCCGAGATCGGCAACATTCTTTCGTGGAGATTGATCATAAAATATTTTATACGGTCATTCTCTCCCTTCCGCTGATTCAAGAAAGGCAGTTGTCAGTTTCTGGCGAAAGAATGTGCACAATACTGGTTAACCGCTTAGAGGACTAAGCCTGCCCGGTAAACGTGTGGCTAGGTAAACTGACCGCGCTCGACATGACCCCATTGGGTTGACTGGGCCGTAAAACCTCAACACAAACAAACCATTTTCAAGTATTGAAAAAGATATCTATATTTTCAGGCAATTTGATTGTTTGAACCAGTTGCTAGTATCCATCAAAATAGCGGAATTATGTTTTCACGTTGGATGTACGTTCTATCCTTCACCGGAGGCAGCAATGCCGGAGGTGGACGGATAAACACACCTCCACCGGAGGCAGCAATGCCGGAGGTGGAAGAAAAAACAAACCTACTGGTTAAGCGCTTAGAGGACTAAACCTGCCCAGTAAAAAATATTTAAAAAAATGATTGTTCTTAAACTGAAGCGGGGCTTCTGTGATAGCGGAATTATGTTTTCACGTTGGATGTACGTTCTATCCTTCACCGGAGGCAGCAATGCCGGAGGTGGACGGATAAACACACCTCCACCGGAGGCAGCAATGCCGGAGGTGGAAGAAAAAACAAACCTACTGGTTAACCGCTTAGAGGACTAAGCCTGCCCAGTAAAAAGAATGATTGTTCTTAATCCTTGGAAATAAAAAAAAGTCACAGGGACTTAGGTCAGGTGAATAAGGTGGATGGTTTAAAACTTTTACCTTTTCAGAAGCCAAAAAAGACCTAACAACCTCACACTTATGAGAGGAGGTGTTGTCATGTAAAAGGTGGCCTCCTGACCATCCTTTGCTTGGTCGTTTCTTATTGTAAAACTATTTCACTTTCTTCAGTACTGAATTCTTGTAGAATCGGCCAGTGACTGTATGACCAGATGGACAAGGCACTTGAACGACTGGCCCACTTGAATTAAAGAAAACTGCGTACAACATCTTTTTCGAACTTATGGTTCTCTTGGCAATACATGGGCGTTTTTTATCTTTTCGCTTCCATTGCTTATTATCAGCCCTTCTTTGTGACTCAAACATGTGCACCCAGGTTTCATCACCTGTTAGCAAGTTAGAAATAACCCGACTATTACAGCCTTTGTATGTTTTCAAAAGTTCCTGGGCACATTTAAGGCGTTGTGTCTTTTGCTCCTCAGTGAGCAAATGAGGTACCCACCTAGCGCAAACCTTTCTCAGGCCCAAACGCTTTTTCAGAATTGTTGCACACTGCCTTCTGATATACCAGTACAACTAGCTATATCTTTGACAGACAATCGCACATCCTGTTCGACCACACTCTTTGCAGCAGCGATGTTAGCCTTGGTAACAGAGGTTTTCGGCCTTCTAGGACGGGTATCATCTTCAACAGAAAATTTCCCAGCTTTAAAAGCTTTAACCCACCTAAAAACTGTGCGCATTGAAATGGTCTGAGGTCCATATATACCACACAATTCATTAAAAATCTGCTTTGAATCTATATTAAGCCTAATGCGGCATTTAATATAGCTACGAATTTCAGTCTTTTCTACGGTCATTCTCTCCCTTCCGCTGATTCAAGAAGGGCAGTTGTCAGTTTCTGGCGAAAGAATGTGCACAATACTGGTTAACCGCTTAGAGGACTGAGCCTGCCCAGTAAACGTGTTGTTAGGTAAACTGACCGCGCTCGACATGACCCCTTTTGGGTTGACTGGGTCGTAGAACCTCAACACAACACAACACTTCTGGTCCATGTTCCAATGTAACAAGTAAATTGGCCAGTGTATATGACTGCATCTATTTCAATTTGAAATAACTCGGTAATTTGGAAAGCAATTTGCACGAAATAAACATGTATCGTTAGCTATTCAACACACCATTCAAGTGCAGTGAAGCATTTTAAAATATACCTGGGATAAAACTAAGTAAGCCTATTAGTGACAGAACTTTTTGCACGACCCTCGTACATGTACATGAACAACGAGATGATTATCAGACTACGATATCTGGGCCTTTGCTTTTCACAAAGCTTAGCACTCTGGGTAAAATTTTCAGCAAACGATATATTGAAATTTTTTTTTCTTATTTTTACCAGAAAACAGGTTTAACCATTTCATGCAAATCGTCTCCAATGGCGACAATTTGCGTGAAATATCAAATCCTGTTTTCTGGGGAAAAATAAGAAAAAAAAAATCCTGCTAATTATGCCCAGAGAGTGATCCTAACCACTCGTTTGTCTGGCTATAAATAGGCTCAACATCAGAAACGAACGCCATATTGTGGCCCTCCAAAAAAGCAAACGATCTTATGACACATATGAACAGTCTTGACCCAGATATCAGCCTTCGCATCTGTGCAGTCTGCTCAGGGCTTACGATATTCGCTTACAAAATATTTAAAGCCCATATATTACACGAGCGAGCAGCATAGATCCGGATAAGATAAGGTAAATATTATTGCTTCACGAAAACCTGTGTTGTAGATACTCATTAGAATCGCATCGGTGAGACGCTTCTAATGATTACCCACATGGGAAAAAAAGAGAAAAATATCAATACTTTTAAATGGAACTATGGAGCAGTGTAGACTCTGATCATTCTAAGCTGATAGTATATGTCATAAGGTCATTTTCTATTTTGAAGAAACCCGTTTTCATCACGAAAACACGCCTATATAGTTTTGACCCCCTTAAACCCCACTTTTATTTAGTAAAACTGGGGTTTACAGGGGTATACATTATTTCTCTTATTTCTGCTCAAAAACATAGATTGTGGGTACTCGTTAGAACCGCCTCGCCGAGGCGGTTCTAACGAGTACCATACTCGTTAGAACCGCCTCGCCGAGGCGGTTCTAACGAGTACCAACAATCTATGTTTTGAGCAGAAATATGAAAAATATCAGAGTTTTTTATACTTGAAAATTTTCATTATTTGGAGGTGAAATTTTCTATGTATTTTGATAGGCGTGTTTTCGTAATGGTTACCTTGGATAACTTACACGATTCCGTATTATCAGCATCAAATGGATGTTGTTTATCTATTGTGATCATATTACCTTTCTATGGACAAATTCAGCAGACAACAAATTGATATCTCAAATTTTCCCCAGAAAATAGGATTTGACATTTCATGCAAATAGTCTCCATTTGAGACAATGTGATGGAATGTTTAATTCTGTTCTCACGGAAAAATAAGAAAAAAAAACTTTTACTGTGTCGTCTGTTGAAAATTTGATCCAGATTGCTAAGCGTTAAAACATGGGACGCAGTAGAACCTATAGTCTGACATCCCCTGCGAACAGTCGACCAAGAACAGCCTGCACATCCGGGTTGTTAGCCATAATTTGAAATGCCTCATAGGTTCTAACACCCACCCACATACAATTTTATTTTCTGTGAAAAAAAAAAATATCACTAATTTTATAAAATAATTTAGCCTACACTGTAAACCTAGTTTAACAAAGGAAACATAACAGTTTTGATAGAGTAGTCTCCCCTGACAGTTTTGTTAGAGTAGTCTCCCCTGAAAGAGTAGTCTCCCCTGAACGTTTGGACAGAGTAGTCGCCCCTGAAAGTGAATTTGCTGGCAGGTAAGTGTTCTTCCAACTGTATGAAATCACAACGTGTACGCTTGTCAAAATGTCTAGCAGATACATTGATATTTGCAATATTAGTTTAGGCTTTAAATACCATTACTGATTCACTTGGGTTATAAAGCTGATGGTCTCGATAAAACCAGTAATGCCTGCAAAATTGAAATTGACTAGACAAAGGTTTTTTTTTTGTTTTTTTTTTTTATTTGGGTTTTACGGCCCTTTCAAGAATATTTCACTTATATCGAGCCGATCGTTCATCGAAGGTGGGCGAAAACCGGAGAACCCGGAGAAAAACCACCTGACCATCCGTAAGCAGAACTTGGCTTTCCCACATATGACCCGAGCGGACTAGACAAAGGTGTACAACCCACATAAACCGGAGCTTGATATTAGAGTGAATTGTATCGTGTTTAAAATAGAAGGTGTCATCAAGCATCTAGGATCCACAATATCCAATGGTCTTCACACTTGAGACAGACACTCCATGTGGCACTACCAAACCTGAAACGAATATGGATATATAAGATTATCAGGCTGGTATCAAAGACAAAGCCGATCGCTCCCTCGTTATACCCACCTTGAGGGGCTTGTGTCACCACGCAGTTTGTAATAACGCCGCAATTTATTACAAATTGCGGCGTTATTACAAGAGTATTACAAATTGCGTACTGGCAAGACTTGGACACTACTGCTGAACTCAAGGTAAGAACGGAGGCCTTTGAATGAGCTGGACGCAGACTTAGACATCACCAAGGAAGCTGTATGCAAGCAAATCCAAGATGCATTCGGCCCTCATGATGATCTCACGGAAGCTTATATGGTATGACCACACCTCATGTCCTTAATGCATTGCAAAGGCGGATCCAGGATGACTTCTGAGGGTTTCGATTTGATCTAATTACCGTACTTACTCTAATTAATCGAACAGACAGGCCTGAGCAAACACTGTAGACTCCGATCAGACGCCGCAGAACGCGGCGTCTGATCAGGGTCTACACTGTTTGCCACTCAACCAGCAATTTTACACACTTTCATAGGTAGTGAAATTGACTTGCTGAAGAGTATACGATAAAGTGTAAGGGGTGTGAATATTTAAGGTAAATATGATATCCCAAATTTACCTTTATCCAAATTTTCCCATGAAACTGAAATTTTGAGTCACAGTGGTGTTCACCTAAATACCCCGAATCACTTCTGAATGCATCCCTGCATTGCAAAGATAATTCTTGAGGGACATTTCGGGGTACAAGAAGATAGAAAAAAAGTTTGAAAGACAACATATAAACCATGAAATGAGAACGTGTTTTTTTTTTTTTTTTTTTTTTTTGTTTGTTTTTTTTTTGTTGTTGTTGTTGTTGGTGGTAAATGCAAACTGCAAAAATCCAGATCACTCAGCGGTGATATATAGTTTAATCTGGATCAAACATATACGAGTATGTTTAACCCATCCGCTAAACGACGCTTTTCTAATGGCGATGTTTCAGTTTCAGCCAATCCTATTTCAATAGAGGGTTTTGAACTATTAGAGACGTTTATGTGGGTAACCCGAGTTTCTTCAGTAAATATGGGATGAGACCCGAATGATATCGTTTTACAGCCATTTACATCAAACACAGTCAAAGTTATAAAAAATATATATACAAAAAAAAAAAAATAATAATAAAATAAAAATAAAGGTATTTTGTACCCGAACGACATGATATGAAGTAGTACTGGTGATATCGGAAGCTTCGGCACATAAGAAAATTTACATTTTGGCGGATCATCACGAAAACATACCATTGCAATTTTGACCCCCTTAAACCCCACTTTTATATAGTAAAACTGGGGTTTACAGGGGTATACATTATTTTTCTTATTTCTGCTCAAAAACATAGATTGTGGGTACGCGTTAGAACCGCCTCGGCGAGGCGGTTCTAACGCGTACCCACAATGTTTTGAGTAGAAATATGAAAAATATCAGAATTTTTGTCTGAAAACTTTCAGTTTTGGTGGTGAAATTTTCAATATATCTGAATTAGAAAATACCCGGAAGTATGTATTGTCCTCTTTTTTTATCCCGCCACTGTAATAGATACCATATTTATTATTAATATTTGGACTGACAGGCCTGAGCAAACAGTTCAGATCCAGATCTCACGCCATAGAACGCTGTGTCTGATCAGGCTGTACACTATATGCCACTCATCCAGCAGTTTTTAAGGATAAATGGGATAAGGACTGAAGGTGACTGAATATATAAGATAAATGCGGTAGGGACTGAAGGTGCTCGAATATTTAGGATAAATGCGGTAAGAACTGAAGATGCCCGAATATATAAAATAAATGTGGTAGGAACTGAAGGTGCTCGAATATTAAGGATATTTAAGATAAATGCGGTAAGAACTGAAGGATATTTAAGATAAATGCGGTAAAGACTGAAGTAATGGCTGAAGGTGCGGTAAGTATGGAAGGTGTCCGAATATTTAGGATTGCTACGACATATCTCTATTCCGGATTTACGCTAGTGACATAGATTGTCCCATGCTACTTGTAAGAGTGTTATAAATGAGCCGGATCATAGCAAAATAACCGAGTGACTGGTGAACAGGGATGACTGAGATCATATTGTTCGTCTGCGCAGTCTGATAAGAGTCTTCACTGGTCGCGTAATTGTAAACGATCATGTTATGGGTCAGCTAGAACTCCTGTCGGACTTCTGGAATACAGAGACTGATCCAAGTGGTTGCTGTTTGCTTGTACTTATTTTCTCTCGGTTTTGATGTGCTCAGGCTCATCTGTACGTCACAAAACTTTATTTCTCTAACAATGATGAAACTTATTTACTACGCATTCGCGTAAGCAACGTTTTACTTTACGTGGAATTCATACTCGCCATGAGAAATTATGTACTCTGAGCATATGCGGACACTGATGACCAGCTTTTATAGTCATGATATCCTTTTGGTTTTATTTTAGTGGATTATCAAACAGGATTATAAGAAAAAAAAATAGTCTTTTTGGTTTTATTTTAATGCATTATCAAACAGGATTATAAGAAAAAATATTCAGTCACTGGAGACTGGAGCCAGTCTAGCCCAGCGACGGCCCATATCAGACTGCGCGGGTGCGCTAGTTGGTCTGAGCTTTCGCTGTCCGCGTATTTGAAGGCACGTTTTCACACGATGGGCCCTTATATTATTTAACCATTTAACCCCCACTTAATTTCGGAAGTGGACTCTTCCGTCTTTGAATTTGGACATATCTTTTGTTGCAAACAGAAGAGTCAGTAAAAGATCAAATCTGGGTCTACACTGTCTGCAAACTTTTGTATTGATATGCAGAACTGAAAGGTTAACTCAGTATCAACAGAATAGTATATGACTACTTCTACCACCACTACTATTACTACTGCCACTACTACTACTACCACTATTATTACGATCACTACTACTACCACCACCACTACTACTATTACCACCACTCCCACCACCACAACTACTACTATTGCACCACCACTTCTACTACTAATACTGCTATAATTACTATTTCTACCACAACTACTACTACTATTACTGCTTCCACCGCCACCACTACTTCTACTGTTACTACTACTGTACTACTTCAACCACAACCTCTGCTACCATCACCATTGTTACTAATACTATTACTACTACTACCATTTCTATACAAACGAATATACTAACGTGATATGACAGAGTTTGTATGAAAGAAAGTCAGAGACAGATTATCAAAACTTCACTCAAGTCGCATGGGCCATTATGCACTACCACTACTACAATAACAACAACAACTACTACTACTAGTACTACTACTACTATTATAGGGTAATTGGGAAATACAAACGAATAGGCTAACGTGATATGACAGTTTGTATGAAAGAAGGTCAGAGACAGTTTATCAAAACTTCAAGTCACATTAGTCATTAGGCACTACTGCTACTACTACTACTACAGGAAAATAGGGAAATACAAACGAATATACTAACGTGATATGACAGAGTTTGTATGAAAGAATGTCAGAGACAGATTATCAAAACTTCACTCAAGTCGCATGGGCCATTATGCACATAAACTTGCCTGACGAGCCAGACTAGGATCAAATATGAAATAACAACCTAGCAAACGCATAACGTTTCGACGTTGCGACGTCGTGTGTACGTATGTCAAAATGTGTTCAATGCAGTCCAAAAACATAACATGAAAAAGGAGTGCCTGCCAAATTTCTAGTCTGTCCTATGAATACTACCTATAGATACGTAAAAAAGTTAAATCATGCCCATTACGAAAACACGCCTATTCAAATATACAGAAAATTTCACCTCCAAACAAACAGAAACAGATAAAAAAAACTGATATTTTTCACATTTCTGCTCAAAACATAGATTGTGGTACTCGTTAGAACCGCCTCACCGAGGCGGAACCGCCTCACCGAGGCGGCTCTAACGAGTACCCACAATCTATGTTTTTGAGCAGAAATAAGAAAAATAATATATACACCTGTAAACTCCAGTTTTACTATATAAAAGTGGGGTTTAAGGGGGGTCAAAATTATATAGGCATGTTTTCGTGATGGTTAACGTCGATATAACTTCCTACTGAAACCCACGTCAGTCCCCAGTTTCACTTTACCGTAGAGCGCTATCTTAGCTAGAACTGAAAAACGCCCATAGAACGGTTAGTAGCCTAAAAAGGTAATAAATAAATAAATAATGAAATAAAAAAAAGATAAAATAAAAACGTTATATAAATAAAAATCAATGTAAAGTTTTGTTCCTAGTCCGAAGCCCAGCTCCTTCTTATTTTAGTTTTGTCCTCCCCATTTTTACGTCCGCTGCTTTTTTAAGAACCCGACCTAAAATTGTGATTCAAGTGAAATCGCGATGAGTTATGTATTTTCTTTAAGACAATATTTTAATGACAATTTCAACGTTTAACAGTATACATGTGCCGTGGTGTCTAAATTTTGTCCCGTTGTTGTTATATCAGATAATTGTTTGTGCAAGATTTTAAAGTTACATAAAATAATACTTTATTATGATCGTCACTTGCATTTTTTTCCCTTTTGCTTTCTTTTTAATGAGACATTTTGAATAAACTCAGCAGACGACAAATTGATGATATTTTTTTTTTTTTTTTTTTTTTTTTTTCCAGAAAAAAGGCTTTGACATATCAGGTAAATTGCATGAAATGTCAAAACGTGTTTTCTGGGAAAAATAATTCAAAATATTTCACTATGTCGTCTGCTGAAAATTTTACCCAGAGTGCAAAGCGTTAAGGCGAATGGGAACACTTTCAGGGGAGGCAACTCTGTCAAAATTATTTTGCCTCCCTTGAGAAAAGGCGTCTACTCTAAAAGGAAAGAATTTGCTCCCCGCGGGAGCAAATTCTTTCCTCTTAAAGTAGGCCCCTTTTCAACAGGGACGTGCATGAAAGCAGACAGGCATTCAGAAATAGTTCCCTTGTGAAATGGCGAAAAATCCACTAAGTGTATTTATCATTCAAGATGTGACTGAGCCACCCTGGGTGGTAATTGGTTTGAACATATACTCAACGCCATTGAAAACGCGTCATCTATATTAGATATATATATATATATTTCATACCCCGGGGGACCCACGGTCGGTGTCTCTGAATGCGTCTTATTATAAGGAACAGCAATATATATGGTTTTGGGGTTGGATTCTGAACGGTTCCCGAGATATTAATTATTTGAACTGGAGGGGTGGGGCATACCCACGAGGGACCCATGGTCGGTGTCGCATGAAATATTTATATCTAAGATAGATGACGCGTTTTCAGTGGCGTTGAGTATATTTTATTTCTAAATATTCCATGACAGTATACATTGTAGCACATAAGAAATAGGATCAGAACGAAAGTATGTCTACTTATTTAGTTCTTCTCTTTGAGTCAGATCAGGCCATCACTGTTTATCGATGACGTTTCATCGACGTTCATGTGACATTGTATAAATTTCATGCACCTGCATCATGCGTGGTTCTGTAAGTAAGCAATGAGTGCCCTGATCAGACTGTGCAAAAAGCCTGCATTACCCACGTATGCGATAAGTGCCGTTTATATTGGTTGTTCATATGTGAAAGGGTTTTGCTTATATTTGAGGCCTTGTTTAACAACACGTCACCCTTGTGTTTTTTTTTTTTTTTTTTTTTTTTTTTTTTTTTGTATCACTCCCTCCCCACCCACCCCGAGAAACGGAGGTAATGGCCCAGCTAGCATTCTTTATAAATATATAGCGGGGCGTCATCGGCCCATCAGCTACCCTGACGGGCCGATAACGGCCCGCTATAGATTTATAAAGAATGCTTACTGGGGGACAGGAGGGCTATTAAATGAAAGCGAAATAAAGGAGAATAAAAGAAAAAGCAAATGACGGGACAGAAACAGAAGAAAAACTAACTGCTCCCCTTCCCCTACAAGTTGCAAGTACAGCAGACCCTTGGCACCACCCTACCTCCCAGACATGTGAAAGGATATTTTCGGAACAGATATGCGGGTAGGGACTGAGACACAGATGAGGCTGCCTGCAGATCCGTATAGTCTCAGCAGATTTTTACTATCCATCAACATAGTCTGCAGTTTTCAGTGATTCTGTACTGAAAGGACAGCTGAGGTTCTGATTGGGCTGGTTCCACATATGCCCCAATAAGACAGGTTCCACATGTGCAACGATCTGACTGGTTCCACGTATGCACTGATCGGGCTGGTTCCACGTGCGCCGGCCTGGGTGGTTCCACATATGCACTGAATGCACCTCATTATGTGAACAAACCTATCTGAATTGTACGTAACTTAGCCTGATAAGGTACCTGTTTTCAACCATAATGCATTGATATTTTTTTCTTCACGAAACTATATGTTGTGGAACATGTACTCATTAGAAACATATTTTTTTCATTCTTCCATCCGGGCATCCTTCTTATCTATACCTATGTAAGAAATGACATTTGCATTATATACTATGGTGAAAATGATGAAAATGGTTATTAAGTACATTAAGACATATGAAATTAGGTTAACAAAATTAAAAAGGTCTGAAAATTCGGCTAATAATGTATACCCCAGCGACCCCTGTTATAACTTTATATTACAGGGCCCAGTTGTTCAAACTTAATGATGCCGTTAGTTAACGATTCGTTAAAATTTACACCGAGTGATGCGCAAATATGCTGAAATTTTTTGCTGAAAAAATGTGAGTAGCTTTTGCAGTGCAAAAGCTACTCACATTTTTTCAGCAAAAAATATCAGAATATTGTATATTGAAACCGCTAAAACAGTTAACGAAATGACCCTTAACGAGCTTGTTAAGCTAACGACGCTTTGAACAACTGGGCCCTGAAAATTCGGCTAATAATGTATACCCCAGCGACCCCTGTTATAACTTTATATTACTGGAGAACAAGACATAGGCTTCTTTACGTAATGTTTTCGCATGCTGCGGGTCATATGCGGTATCCTATGGAAAAATACCCTTCGACTTTTTTAACCGGTGGAACCCTATGCGTATGCAGTGTGGTTAAGAAACGTTGTATTTCGCCATATTAAATAAATCTTGTGTTGTGAGGGCGAAAAATAAAAACATTGCCGGACTGCACGCCCACGCATATAAGTATATTGGCTTTCCCCAGTTGCCTCACGTATTACACCTGCGATATAAAATTGCGCAGTATTATTTTATCTTGTCATTGAAATGTAATATGTACTCTAATAATAAACTTCAAGCCAGGTGTGGTAAAGTACTCATTTATATTCGTCCCCAATACAATAGATGGCCTTAAATAATGGCTGTAATTTCAATTTGAAGTCGAAACCGTTCACGGGTGCGAAATAGCGATACAAGATCATTTCACATATGTAAACCTGACCAAATACACTTGGCTTTAAGAGTCAGTACAACAGAAGACGAAGACTTTCATTAGATGGCACAGATACGCAGGGCAGACGGCGCCTTCAGTCAGATGGCAGAGAAATCTCAAACTTAGTTCAAATGGTAGGTTTATTCAAGTGCCTTCATGTGTAGTAGCACTCGACAATTTTCTTGCATTCAAGATTTATACAGCTTTCTAGGCCACATGCGTTATTTACTTCTATTTCATTTTTACAATCAGTAATTTTCTGGCATTTGAAATCTTTCTTACTTTTTTTTATCCCCTGCGCTGCTTTCTTTTACTTCTTTTACAATCGGCGATTATCTGGCGTTCAAGATCTATGTACCTTTCTCGATCTCATGCATTGTTTAGTTTCTAGTTCTTGTTTACAGTCGGCAGCTTTCTAACATTCAGAATCTATGTAGCTTTCTTTGTCCCATGCATTGTTTTGTTTCTAGCTCTTGTTTACAATCGGTAATTCTCTGGCATTCAAAATCTATGTTACTTTCTCAGTATTATATTGATTCTAGTTCTTGTTTGCAAACGGTAATTTTCTGGCATTCAAAATCTATGCACCTTTCTCGGTACCATGCATTGTTTTGTTTCTAGTGCTTATTTACAGTCTGTAGTTCTCTGGCATTCAAATCTATGTAGTTTTCTCGTTCCCATGCATTGTTTTGTTTCTAGGTCTTGTTTACAATCGGATTGTTCCTGGCATTCAAAATCTATGTAGCTTTCTTGGTCCGATGCATTGTTTTGTTTCTAGTTCTTATTTATAATCGGTAAATTTCTGGACTTTCTCGGCCCGATGCATTGTTTGACTCTAGTTCTTGTTTACTATCGTGAATTTTCTGGTATTCAAAATTTATGTAATTTTCTCGGTCCCGTGCATTGTTTTATTTCTAGTCGTTGTTTATAATTGGTAATTTTCTGGTATTCAAAATCTATGTAATTTTCTCGTCCCCATGCATTGCATTGTTTCTAGTTCTTGTTTACAATCGGTAATTTTCTGACATTCAAAATCTATGTAGCTTTTTCGGTCTCATGCATTGTTTTGTTTCTAGTTCTTGCTTGCATTGTTTTGTTTCTAGTTCTTGTTTAGAATCGGTAATTTTCTGGCATTCGAAATCTATATAGCTTTCTCGGACTCGTGCATTATTTTGTTTCTAGTTATTGTTACAATCGGATTTTTTTCTGGCATTCAAAATCTATGTAGCTTTCTAGGACCCAAATTTTGTTTTGTTTCTTAGTTTTTGTTTACAATCGGAATTTTTCTGGCATTCAAAATCTATGTAGCTTTCTTGGTCCGATGCATTGTTTTGTTTCTAGTTCTTGTTTACAATCGGTAAATTTCTGGACTTTCGCGGTCCGATGCATTGTTTGATTCTAGTTCTTGTTTACTATCGTGAATTTTCTGGTATTCAAAATGTAATTTTCCCGGCCCCGTGCATTGCGTTGTTTCTAATTTTTGTTTATAATCGGTACTTTTCTGGCATTCAAAATCTATGTAGCTTTTTCGGTCTCGTGTATTGTTTTGTTTCCAGTTCTTGTTTACAATCGGTAATTTTCTGGCATTCGAAATCTATGTAGCTTTCTCGGACGCATGCATTGTTTTGTTTCTAGTTATTGCTACAATCGGATTTTTTCTGGCATTCAAAATCTATGTAGCTTTCTAGGACCAAAATTTTGTTTTGTTTCTTAGTTTTTGTTTACAATCGGAATTTTTCTGGCATTCAAAATCTATGTAACGTTTCTTGTTCTTGTTCACAATCGGTAATTTTTTGTTATTCAAAATCTATGTAACTTTCTCGGACCCATGCATTGTTTTGTTTCTAGTTATTGTTTACAATCGGCATTTTTCTGACATTAAAAAAATCTATTGTAACCTTCTCGGTCTCATGCATTGATTGGTTTCCAGTTCTTGTTTACAAATCGGAATTAATTTTTCAGGCATTCAAAATATATATAGTTTTCTCGGACCCATGCATTGTTTTGTTTCTAGTTCTTGTTTACAATCGGTAATTTTCTGGCATTCAAAATCTATGAAATTTTCTCGGTCCCATGCATTTTGTTTTTAGCTCTTTTTTTTTACAACCGGTAATTTTCTGGCATTCAAAATTTTCGTAGACTTTCTCGGTCCCACGCGCTGTTTTTTTTTTTTTTTTTTTTTTTTTTTTTTTTTTTTAATACCCCACCAAACAATCGTGGAGGGCTATTGTGGTTTCAACGCTTGTCGTCCGTGTCTCCATCTGTTTGTTCGTCCGTCCGCCCTTATTTTCGTTTCAGTACGACACCTTGAGTAAATATCAATGGATTTTCACCAAATTTGGTATGTGCATTGATATTGTGGAGATCTAGTTTGGGGTTGCTAATGGGCAAATTGCGTCAATTTTTGACCAATTTATCTGCCCGCCACACGACAGTGACGTGAAATTCATCCTTTTACGGGTTTTTTTTTATGTTTTTCTTTTGTCATTGGTAATTTTCAATATTCACAGTCTTATGTAGCGTTCTCGCCCCAATCGGTACTTTTCTGGCATTCTAAATCTGTTTAGCTTACTCGGTCCATGCATGTCCTATTTTCTTCTGCTTCGATTCCTTGTACAATCGGTAATTAAGTCGCATGCATGATGTGGGTAGCTTTCTGTACCCCATGTATGTTTACTGTAGTCCACTTTTACAACCAGATTCAAGTTAGCGGTTGATGACACTTAATACTAGAAGAAACATCGCATAGACGCAACGCTCATTACGAAAACACGCCTATTCAAATACACTGAAAATTTCACCACCAGAAACTGAAAGTTTTCAGCTAAAAATTCTGATATTTTTCGATTTTCTGCTCAAAACATAGATTGTGGGTACTCGTTAGAACCGTCTCACCGAGGCGGTTCTAACGAGTACACACAATCTGTTTTTTGAGCAGAAATAAGAAAATATTGTATACCCCTGTGAACCCCAGTTTTACTTTATGAAAGTGGGGTTTAAGGGGGTCAAAATTTCATAGGTATGTTTTCGTGATGCATTACGCACATTATGCATGCGTAACTTGCGTAAGAAACATAATATTATTTGCAATAAAGAGACATCAACTAAAATATAATAGTTTGCTACTTTAACATATTACTTACAGGAAAGAATTAATCATTTCCCAAATAGGGGCTACTCTTACAGGAAAGAATTTGCTTTCTTTCAAGAGTAGCCCCTATTTTAGATGCGATAATAGAAGGATTGTTTGTTGTTTTTTTTTCAAGAATTTTTCTGTGAGAGAAAAAAACGTATGTTCTACGCTACTGCATCGTTAAATGGCTAATAGAATATTGTCTTTGAGCCAGCTCATGGCAAAACCAACAAAATGGCATGTGCGCACAGCGAATACTCAGATCAGCTTGGACATCCGCCCTGTCTTATCAGAGTTTTCGCTGTCCGCATGAAGAAAGCTTGGGTCTTTAGCTACCCATTGGGATACCCAGGCTGATCTGACTCTTCGCTGGGCGCACATGCCATTTTGTTGGTTTTGTCATGCGCTGGCTCATTTAGCACTGAACTGTTTGCAATTGTTTTGGTAATCTATTTACTTATTAACCCATTTCATAAACATGATTTAACAACATAATCAAAATTGCAAAATATGTCCCTAAATCTCAAATAATTTCTTTAGATTTATCAGTTCATGATTCAAACCATTGCATTATAATTGTGAAAATCAGTTTAACATTCACTTAAATAATAAATTATAATGTAGTTTTAAATCAAATGCTTGGCATTGAGACAAGGCACTCACAAGCGATTTATACAGGTGTGTTTGTTGTGCGCCAGTAGTTTGTATCCCCCTCCCTATCCACGGAGAATAAAGGGGAACAAAGACTTTCCCTTTATTACAGCCCTGCTAAATACACCGCATTGCGGGGACAACCGGATGGTAAAAACCCAGCTCTTATTCCCCAACCCACGGGGACAAAGAAAAAATAAGAATTGGGCCAATATAAAATCTTATTAGAGTGACATACATAGGTTCATCTGTTATTCCTACTTCTTCCTCACTGGAAATGATTTAGGTGTTATGGGCTTTTTCTCCAGGAAATCGTGATCAATCTGTTAAAGTGAGTGCTGAAATTAATGGCAGCTTCAAATTCGGTATTCTCGACAGCAGTAGTCGCAGCTATTTTGGTGCGAAATTGCAATCCCGTACTTTCAAAAGGTCATAGCCCCGCTGATTAACTCCGCCATCCCCCATCCTTCCCCGTGACTGGTGTACTATGTGATTGCGGCCGTGAGTGGCAGATGAGGAGAGGGGTGATATTGGGCTTCTTTCCGTCGACAATTCTTCGTTTAATTTGATGAATCGTTTCATTCTGAACTGTTTTGTAGTTGAAATATTTAGTCTTGTTGTGTTCCGGAATAGGATTTTGGAAAGCGCTGTACCACATAATCTTTGTAATTGTCCGTATCAAATTCTGTGGCTATATTACCACAATTATACTATATTTGCACATGGGCCGCACCATGCGAAAATGTATCTACGGGCATATGCGGACAACGAAGGCCCAGATCAGACTGCGCATCCGCGCAGTCTGATCAGGGCCTTTGCTGTCCGCTAAAAGAATAATTGTATACTACAGAATGTATGTATGGAGAGCAAAGTCCCGGATGATACTTTGCGCATGCGCAGGGTGATCTGAATCTGCGCACATTGTGCATCTCGAAGGCATTTTTGCGATTGACGCGGCCCAAATAAAGTCTCACCGCTAAGTCACTGCTCTATCACACATTCATTCATAAACTTGTCTGAGTCTGACACAGTTTGTAAGCGTATGAATCATAAAAGGAAAGGCTTTTTTGGTACTTAAAATAAAATGCGCTTTATGAAAACAGGATGACTTAATGGTCTTCATTCACAACGACTTAAGAAATCTTCCGGTCGACAGTTAAGTTAAACCGCGGATTTTTAATTTTCATATTGGAAGCAAATTCTGATCAAGCGATTTACTTTTAATTATAATATCATTAAAAAACACAAAAAACAATGTATTTGGTAATAAATATGATGAGTGTTTTTGTAATAATAATGAAGGCAATGATGCTGATAGTGGAAGGAAAAACAGATGGCAGCTTAATTATACCACCTGGTAACTCTGGTCCAGTAAGTAAACCATTTTTTTTTTTTAATTTATATGTCTTACAACTTTGAATAAATAAATAAATAAGATAGATAAGTAAATAAATGAATAAAATGGGAAAATGTCCTTATATCAACATTACGTTTTAACACATCAATGTGAACCTGGCTTATCTAGGGCTTATCTGGGCCAGTTTAACCAAAAAAGTGAAGTTTTTTCCTGTTTCACCGCAAAAAAAAATGTACCCTCTGACATAAGCGCACGACGAAGACTCAAATCAGCCTGCCATTACGAAAACACACCTATTCAAATATATAGAAAATTTCATCTCCAAAAACTGACATTTTTCATATTTCTGCTCTAAACATAGATTGTGGGTACTCGTTAGAACCGCCTCGCCGAGGCGGTTCTAACGAGTACCCACAATCTATGTTTTTGAGCAGAAATAAGAAAAATAATGTACACCCCTGTAAACCCAAGTTTTACTATATAAAAGTGGGGTTTAAGGTGGTCAAAATTATATAGGCGTGTTTTCGTGATGGTTTCCGCGCAATCTCATCAGAATATTCGCTGTCCGCATAAAGAGACTTTGCATCTTGGCTGTCCAAATTGCGACCAGGGAAGATTCTGATCAGACTGCGCGAATGCGCAGGCTGATCTGAGTCTTCGCTGGGCACACATGTCCGAAGATACGTTTACCTGGCGTTGCGGCTGAAATGTGAAAAAGTAAGAAAACTGTTTATCTTGATAACCCGCCTATCAAGAAATAAATAAGCCATTGTCACCATAAAACGGGAAATGAAGAGAGTAAGTTAATATGAATTGTTCAACAGTGTGTCCTTATTTCATACTCGAACAGTGAACGTGTTTCTAGATAAGCCTGCGCTTGCGAATAAATAAAAAAAATGTAAAAATGGAATTATTTGATAAAGTATTGGAAAGTGGCCTTATGCATGCGCAGGCTGATCAGGACCTTCACTGTTTGCATATAGGCCCTTTGCCCACATAGCTGAGCATTCGTTTAGTGTGTTAAGGATGCAGTAATACCGGCTAGTTTCTTACGGGCGCTTCTACTGAGTGTCCACAACATACGTTCAGACTGAAGCAATCTGTTGCTAAAATAGCAAGGGTAACATAGGATTTGTCTTTATGAATGGCTACTTTTTTTTCCCTTCAGTTCATTAAAAATGTTTGTTTTATTTCAAGGTTTAGTTTTTCAAAAAAAAAAAGAAATATTACTACAGATTCTTTTACTGTACGCTACTGACAACCCTTGCTTTTACAGTGAGAGTTTGTGTTCGCGGGTTAATAAACGATACATATAAAAGGAAACTGAAAGTTGGTCATTGAGTCAACAACCCTCTTGAAATGCTACATTCCTACAAAACAATGAAACTGTTTTATTCAATCATCCAGTTCAACACACATGAACTATAATGTCTGGAGGAACGGCAGTAATAGTTATTAATCCATTTTAGACAGAATAGACTCCCCAAGACGGTATATTGGAAGAGTCGAATTTCAATTTTAGGTATATCAGGCTATGTGATTTAGATGTTCCTAGAGAAAAAATGACTAAACTATTTGCAAACAGTGGATACCCTGATCAGACGCCGAATTCAGCTGCGTCTGATCTGGGTCTGCACTGTTTGCCAACTATCAATTTTGGGGTCTCTAACCTTAAAAGAGTTAAATTACGTTCAGCACACTCTAAAATTTTTTTTATCTTTTTAAATATTGATTTTTTTTGTGGTATATTTTCTAATATGGACTTATGAAACATATGCTCCTGGTGAAAGTTATTCAGGAGAATGAATGCCGACTTCTAATTAGAACGGATGTTTATATTTCTGTGGTCTTTGCTATGACAAGACTTCCCGAATTATCTCTTTTTGAGCACAAATTAAGTACGATTCTGTCAATAACACTATTTAGATATAAGTATATGAACTGCCAACTTCAAATCATTACGAAAACACGCCTATTCAAATAGATAGAAATTTTAACTTCCAAAAACTGAAAATTTTCATATAAAAACCTCTGATATTTTTCATATTTCTACACAAAACATAAATTGTGGGTACTCGTTAGAACCGCCTCAGTGAGCACCTTAGTAAGACGGTTCTGATGAGCACCCACAGTCTATGTTTTCGAGCAAAAATAAGAAGAACAATGCAAACCCCTGTAAACACCAGTTTTACTACATAAAAGTGGGGATTCTTCTTGACCCCTTTTGAATATATATGCTATGTTCTGGTTTGTATTTTCTGTAAAGAATTATACAAATAAAATACTGTTTAAACTCAAAGTGGGGTTTAAGGGGGTCAAAATTATATAGGCATGTTTTTGTGATGCTTGTTCATATGTATACGGAAGAACAGGATACATTCAATGAAGCATATCTGGAGGGTCGTTACACGAACTTTCTCTTGCACCTGTGCTTCAGTCTGCTGCTTGTGAATAAGCAGTTAGACACAATCCACTCCTCCAACAGTACAGACTGGATCTTGGTTCCTGCTAAGTAAATCAGAAAGACAAAATGAGAATTATGTGGTATTTTCTGTTTATGTTTCATTTCCCCCGCCCGTGCAGAAAACATGTACCTGTGGAACATTTTGAACGGTTCGCATGGTTTACCTTGTAATGCATGCGTTGAGCAGAAGACAAACTGTTGCCACGGTCCGTCAGGGTGGGACTTATGAAAAGTAATATTTTCAGGCAAACTGGAACTCGCGGAAATTCACGTAACATCAGATTACTGCTTTACTCAGACACAGCAGTAAGCAGAAATCTTTTTGAGCAGTCTGCGGTCGTTCTCCTGAAAACTTTTATTACAGACATCCCAGTAAGCATTCTTTATAAATCTATAGCGGGCCGTTATCGGCCCGTCAGGGTAGCTGACGGGCCGATAACGGCCCGCTATAGATTTATAAAGAATGCTTACTGGGATACTCGTATTTTTCATAAATTCAATATTTGAAAAGATATGGCGAAAATTTACGGTATTTAATTATTTTTAAAAGATAAAACATCGATTTTTAGCATACTTTCTGATTTCAGGATACACCTACATGTTCATCGTACAGTTCTGTTTGCCACTTGGCTTACAATATCACCGAGAAAAGTGTGTCGCAGATTTTCCATAGCTATTCTCAGATTTGTCGGTGTCCAGAGGGTTTAAAGTGTCCGACTGAGTGGCACGATATGTCAAATTCTCTCGTCAAAGCATTCAAAAATGCCGGTAAGTAAAACACTGTTAATATGCATGTGAGGACAGTCACTGCAACATCTGCGAATAACGAAGATTGAGACCAGCTGCGCCATGTACATTCTGATCTACACATATTTACTATTCATCATAGCCCGTACTTACCTTCAATATTTGAACACCGTAGTTACTCCAGATATTCTAACACCATAATGACTATTCATATTCGAACGCCATAGTTTCTGAACATTGATATTCGAACATCATAGTAACTATTAATATTGGAACACCGCAGTGAATATTAATATTATTGAAACACTATAGAGACTATTAATATTGGAATTCCGCAGTAACTATTTATATCGAAAGTAGTAATCCGTAGTGACTAGTAATATTCGAACACAGTAGTGACGATTAATATTGAAACACCGTAGTGACTACAAATACAAATAGTGACTTTCAATATTGAAACATCGTAGTGACTATTAATCTTGGAAATTCACAGTTACTATTAATATTCGAACACCGTAATGACTATTGTATTACAACGTCGTAGTGACTATTAATATTGCAACACCGTAGTGACTATTAATATTACAACACCGTAGTGACTATTAATATCGGAAACTCGCAGTTACTATTAATATTCGAACACCGTAGTGACTATTAATATTGAAACACCGTAATGACTATTGTATTACAACATCGTAGTGACTACTAATATTGCAACACCGTAGTGACTATTAATACTCCCACGGGGAGCAAATTCTTTCCTTTTAGAGTAGATCCCTTAAACAGAAAGGAGGCAAAAGCATTTTTGACAGGGTTTTCTCCCCTGAAAGTGTATAATTTCCCCCTTAACCCTTTCAGCCCTTCAGGCCAAACCAGATACCTGTGCAAACTGTGAAGACCCTGATGAGACGGATCATAATGAGCCGTCTCATCAGGATCTATACTGTTTGCCATTATGGTTTGTTTTTTTACTGACATCCTTATGTGCAGCAATGGGCATGTCCAAATTCAATGATGGAAAAGTCCATTTAATAAACTCACGGTAGAAATGGTTAAACTGAGTTTGCCGTTCGTATTACAGGAGAGGAAATGCAAGTAAAATTTAGTTACTGCAAGATGAATTCTCCGACTAGAAGATGTAAGCAGAACGAGCCCGCAGTGGTAATGAGAGGGCGTGGTCCATTCCTACTGGAGCTCTATGGGGACTTCAAATGTAAATGTAACAGACCGCTTTATGCCCACCAATCCTGGATAGACGGGCCTTATAATTATGTGGAATACAGTTGTGGAAAGGTATATTGCGTTCTGTAACACAAAGTTTGCATCACTTTGATAGTGTTTACCGAAACGTTGTGTAGGGAATTAGAGTGGTGAGGGTGGAACCAGCAAAACGTACACGGATGTCAAGGGCAATATTTGATAAAAAAAAAAAAAAAGCTAGACTTTGAATGGACAATAATACATGTTTGAATATATATCAGTTTTACACAAAAATACATTTCATTTAATTGCAGAACAATTCTAAATTTATCAACAATATCTTCAATGAGCTATTGTTGAGAAAATCAGACCTAGTAAACTTATTTTTATTTTTTGTTTATTTTTCACTAAAATGAGGGTACACGTATTCAAGAGCAAACAAAAAAAAATGTCAAAACATGCTAATAGACCACTTCTCCTTTTTTGTTGCATTTTGTAATGTTAAGACTAGCCTTTAACTTGAGACCAAATTTGGAAGTCAAGGAATATTTTGAGGTTCAGAATTGAGCCCATTGCTGTAATGCAAGCCTATGGAAAGGCTCCTCTCCATTACGAAAACGCCTATTCTATTGCATGGGCATGTGCGTGCGTGGACATGTGCGGGGCGTAGATTTGTATGAGCTGCAATTTCATGCACATGTTTTTATATGTGTGCGCGCGGCATGTACGCTTGCGCGTGTTTGAGCATATACACGTATGGGTATGTGTGTGTGCGTGCGTATGTATGTATGCATGTGTATGTATGGGACTTCAAATACAACTTGCACCAATAGATGATATCTAGTAGATGTTGTCTATATAGTGATGCGACACGTATTGTGTCAGTACTAATAAAGAAGCAGCATCTATAAACCCGATAAGACTCTTGTGGGTAAAAATTAGCGTTTGTTGTGTTCCCATTGATTGACAATACTGGTCCAAGGAAATGTGATTGATGCATGAATTATGTAGATGGTATTTATAATGTTATGTCCATGTAGTTAACTACATATACTGAGAAGTATAACCGCCATGATGCCCATTCATATATGCTCATATATATTAGTATGTCCTCTTGTTGTTAACTATGTTGGCCTAGAGTGAAATAAATCTATCTATCAAATATATAGAAAATTGCACGTCCAAAAACGGAAAATTTTCAGATAAAAAAAAAACCCTGATATTTTTTCCTATTTCTACTCAAAACATAGAATGTGGGTACTCGTTAGAACCGCCTCATCGTGGCGGTTCTAACGAGTACCCACAATCTATGCTTTTGAGCAGAAATAAAAAAAATAATGTATACCCCTTTAAACCCCAGTTTTACTATATAAAAGTGGGGTTTAAGGGAGTCAATATTATATAGGCGTGTTTTCGTGATGCTGTAACTGTAGGATCGCACTTCGAAAGCGGATTTTAGAGATTCCGTGGCCCGTCTATATCACTATATAAGCAACAGTCGAAGTATCGCCCAATTCATTCTTTTATTAGAAAGCAATATTTGTGGCATATAAGACCAGCGTAGACCCAAACCAGCCTGTTCATATGTACGACATGCAGCGTCTGAAGAGTCACTGTGTGACAGTCATAAAATAGTTTAAGATACATCAACAGGAAATAAAATGATCTTGTTCAAAATTTAGGACAAGTATGGTAAGGATTTAAGGTGTCTGATTATTAATGTAAATACGGTAAAAAATCTTCATAGGCGGATGAAAGATGATTTCTAAGGGTGGGGGAGGGGAATTTGATTTGATCAAATAACCGTACACTATGTATTCGGGCATATAGGCCTTTGTAAACCGTGCAGACCCAGATCAGACGCCGTGTTCTGCGGCGTCTGATCTGGTCTACACTGTTTGCCACTCACCCAGCAATTTTAGACAAATCCAAAGGTAGTAAAATGGACCTGTTGAAATGAAGCATAAGATAAAGAATAAGGGGTGGGAATATTTAGGGTAAATACGGTATCCCAAATTAACCAGTTTATCCACAATGTCACATTAAAATGAAATTTTGAGTCAAAGTGGGCTTCGACTGACCACACCTCTATCTTTGGATTCGTTCCTAATCTTATATTTTATTTATGTATTTTGCAGCCGCGGTGTGGTACGAACAGACATCCAGAAACAAGGTGTACCAAGGTCAGTTTCGTAGACGTAGGAAACTACCATCACGAATACCTGTGTCGGTGTAAGTGGAACGAAGAATGCCTCGGCGGAATTCTCCCGACCTCCAGAAAATTAGCCGCTTACAGATACTGTCAGTCCGTTCGTCATAATGATTACTACAGGAGAAAACAACGACGGAACCGACCAAAGATATCCAATAAGACGAGACGTGCGACGAAAACTTGACATTATAATAGTTCTAGCTGACGGTGCGTGTTTCATTTGGAGCTGATACGAAATCAGCGATATCAAACCCTTTGATGATTATAGAGCTCAACTTTTTGTATGACAAGTTAAGCCTTAGTTCGCTTTGTGATTTGCTGCGAGTTGCTGCGAGTATGGGACTCGCATTCAACTTTCTGATAGAGGCAGTCGTGCTGACCGCAAAGAAGCAGGATCACACTGTAAATATTGTCCTGCTGAACCCGAATATACCCTGCCTTTACAAACAGTGTAGATCCAGATCAGTTGGCTTCTTCAGAAGCCAACTGATCTGGATCTGCACTGTTTGCAATTAAGTATTTGAATTTGTATCAAAAACTTGGATCAAGTAATCTGATTGGCTGAATAGTAGAAGTGGGCATGGCATCTTAATTTATTCAGTATGACAAGGGTTAAGACGCACATCATTTAGCATGTGTGTTACATGTGTAAGAAAAATAATATAATTTGCAATAAAGAGACATGAACTAAAATAGTTTTACCATAGGCGTTGCTCGAAACGCTTCAAACTCTGGGTAAAATTTTTAGCGGACAACATATTGAAATATTTTTCTTTTTTTTTCATAAAATAGATGTTGACATTTCGTGCAAATTGTCCCCAAAGGAGACAATTTACATGAAATGCAAAATCGTGTTTTCTGAAAAAAAAAATAAGAAAATTAACATGAATGTGTTGTCTGCTAAAGCTCAGGTAAAGGTTAAGGAAAAGGATTTATCGCTTCCAAAAGAGGGGCTGCTCTTCAAAATGCCAATCACTTTAAGGCAGCATTTGCACGAGAATTTCTCTTTCTTCATATGTTGACGTATACATGTGCAGTGATATATCTAAGCAGAAAACATGAACGGTTATAAAAGAATCAGCAGCCAGTGAAAGTCTTTCTGTATATTTTTTTCTCTCGGAGTAAGAAAAATGAAAAATGTACATTAAGGAGCAGTTTCATCAGGGTCATTATTGTTTTCCCATTCCGTCTATACTCTTTGGCCCTTTCAGCCCTGTAGACCAAGACAGATTGTTTTGCAAACAGTGCAGATCCAGACGAGACGGCTCATAATCATAATGAGCCGTCTCGCCAGGATCTACACTGTTTGCCGTTATGTTCTTGATTTAAAACGTTCATCCTTTTAAAACTCAGATTTGCAAGAGTTAGACAATCATATAAGGTAATCATACGATCAGGTTCAAGCTTTCGGATACATACGGAATATTTCGGGTTCGCTTCGTAGGATGCTACTTTCTAATACAAAGTCAACTTCTAGGACAAAGGTCAACTTCCTTTGGCGGGTCGGATTACATGTATTTCAAGTTGCACTTTTTATTGAGAATTGCGTTTCTTTTGTGTCTTTGAAACAGCACACTACTTCAAACCCAACTTTGTATGCTGGGTAAAAAATTCAGCAGGCGACATTTTAAAATATTTTCCACATCTTTTCCAGAAAATAGGTATGACATTTCATCCAAATTGTCTCCTTACACAAGAAATGTTGATGCCTATTTTCAAGAAAGAAAAAAATATATATCACCAATTTGTTTGTGGAATTAGCCCAGAGCGCGGTAAAGGTTAAAGCGTTAGTCACCACAGCAGCATACCACATAATGTTTTCTGTTTTAATTTACAGAGAAACTGATATTTGTCATTTCATATGAAGCTTTGCTACTCTGAAGCATTATCTTCTCTGAAAAAAAAAAAAGATAAAAAGAAGGCGTTCGTAGTATTGCACGGCCCGCGGAAAAGACGACAAACTATAAGGTCGACTTTCGAAGAGTGACCTATAGTTCACTTGTCTGTCCATGGACAGTTTGTGGACCGTCCGTGGACAGTTTGTGAACATGTCTTAGGATAATTAGCGAAAATAGACATAACCCTTGAACCATTAAGAATACTCATACAGAATGATACCGACAAGATCTAAATGTCACTTTTGTCTGAACAAGGCAATGCTGAAATAAAAAAAAAATGTGGAAGTTGCCGTAGGCCTTCAACCATATGAACTATTTTGGTAAAAATGTTGTACACACATTAATATTGACAAGATATACCCGAAAGAATTGCCAAATGCCACTTTTTATTGACCGAGACAACGCCGGGGTAAAAATGTGAAAATATGGAAATCGCCGCAAGTCTTCAGCCCTATGGGATATTTTGATAAAATTTTGTATACTATATAAACAGTATATTCCTGAGAGGGAGATAGTAAAAATGTCACT
The DNA here is from genome assembly GCA_964016985.1 of Anodontia alba. Lineage (NCBI taxonomy): Eukaryota > Metazoa > Mollusca > Bivalvia > Lucinida > Lucinidae > Anodontia > Anodontia alba. Next base: position 135,460,045 of record OZ024821.1, read on the forward strand.
GAGGAATATATATATATACACCTGGTCCCCCCCCCCCCACCCACACACACACACATACACGCACTCCCTCCGCGCATGTGATTTTCTTTTACTATCGCCCTAGGGAAATAGTAAAACAAAATATCACCCTCAGGCCTATGGGGATTTTGTAAAGAAATTTCAAGTGAGATACAAGACAAAATATTTCGACGTAAACGTCTAAGTACCGGTGCAAATTTAGTTCATGTTTACATACCGATATGGGACAAGGGTATATTAAAGTTTAATAAATTTTCAATGTAACAGGTAAAAAACAACAACAATGTGATTCTTTAATGTTTGCTTTTATTAAGCTTTATGAAATTTCTTGATTGAAATGAAAATAAAATAGACATTAATCTGTTTGTAACACAGTTTGTTATAAGAATTTTTATACTTGTCGGGATCGTCACACACCGACGATCCCGGCAAATATAAAAAGTCCTTAAGGAGCTAATCGAATAGTCTACCATATGTAAAAATCCAAAGCTATATTAAGAGACCCGCGCCGGTCAATTATAAACATTAATATTGAGAAGAGGCGGGTCGTGCATCTTAGCAATAGTTTACATGTATTTTTAGTGTGTTTAACATGTAGGTATACACAGTTATGCATTTTGTTGTTTACTTTAGTATTAAAACAAATCTCCGATTTCTGTTCTTGGTGTGATTTTTCATCACGAAAACATGCCTATATAACATTGACCCCCTTAAACCCCACTTTTATATAGTAAGACTGGGGTTTACAGGGGTATGCATTATTTCTTTTATTTCTATTCAAAAAATAGATTGTGGGTACTCGTTAGAACCGCCTCGCCGAGGCGGTTCTAACGAGTACCCACAATCTATGTTTTGAGCTGAAATATGAAAAATATCAGATTTTTTTTTCTGAAAATTTTATGTTTTTGGAGGTAAATTTTTCTATATATTTGAATAGGCGTGTTTTCGTAATGTGTTTCCAAAGGCAACCTTTTAGATGTTTACTGTTCAATAACAGCAAGGAGTTAAGGCGTCAGATTATTAGGATAAATATGGTATTGCTCTAAATTTTGGTTTGTACGTGAACAGTGACATATACTTCTATGTTTGACGTGTGAAAAAGCTCTCTTCTTGATATTAATGAACAAATCGCACGACAAAACCAACAATAAGACCTGTGTAACCAGTAAAGACTCAGATCAGCCTGAACATCCACCCAATACGGCAAGGTTCTCGTTTGTCCCTCTTTGGATAACCTGGAAGCTGTAGAAGGCGCATGCGATCAGCGAAGACTCTGATCAGACTGCGCGGATGCGCAGGCTGATCTGAGTCTTCGCTGGTCGCAAAAGTCTTATCGTAGGTTTGTTGTGCGATGGCTAAAATGTTTTTGGTATATTATCCACTTGACCCTCAAGGACAATAAGTATCACAGTAAATTGGCGACAGCAAGAGAAAATGTAACTTCGGACCTGTGCACTCAGCGAAGACTCGGATAAATGGCACGTTTCCTATGGTTGTACTGCAGCTAAGTAGTACTGAGGAAGTCGCTAGCTGAAAACATTCCGAAAACACGCCTATTCAAATATATAGAAAATTTCACGTCCAAGAATAGCAAGTATGATTATAATACGGGCATGGCCGTATAATCATACTAGCCATCCTTGGACGTTACCGAAGGCAACGTTGACAGCAGCGTCAACGGCAGCAGGCACGCCTACAGTTTACACCCATGAAATTCACCACTGTATCCTGCCCATGTCTCTCAGCTGATCCGTGCCAAAGTTACCAATCTCGCGAACTGAAAACTGGCGAGAAACAGTTATTTTCTTAAAATGATTTTTTTTTTCTTTTCGTGAATCTTTAAAGATGTTTTTAAATGGCAAGAAATATACACACATTATTTACAATAAATAATGCAAAAATGAAAAAAAAAAAAAAAAAAAAAAAAATGACGACTAAATTTGAATGATTCACCTGACGCTTTCATCTCAGTTCGTCAGAAGCATATCAGATATTATAACTCAAAGCGTCTACTGATAATCGTTACGCTATATTCGTCAGAAGCATATCAGATATTATAACTCAAAGCGTCTACTGATAATCGTTACGCTATATTCGTCAGAAGCATATCAGATATTATAACTCAAAGCGTCTACTGATAATCGTTACGCTATATAACCAGTCTGAGTTTGACACTGTATAGCGGAAATCATTTTCATGCACATTTTTTCTACACTCGTTTAACTTCCCAATTCATAAATTGAAGCAACCGTAGAAATAAGCTACATAAAGCGTTTAAACAAATATAATTATTTATTCTAGACTACTTCAGTAATGTTGGTCAACGTTAAAGAGACGCTCATTGGAAACGAATAGCTGATCAGTGACATTCGGCGGGAATCATAATAAAAATGGAGCCAGTCTAGTGTATTTTTTTTTTCTTTTTCGTCTGCATCGTTACAGATTGTGACCCTGTCCTGCATCAATAAAAACAATTGTAACATCCTAAGAGTGGCAACAGAGCATGTGCCTTTTCTTTCTTTGTCCTGCGTACAACTTATAGTGAATTCAAACTGTCTTCTGGATCCCATCCTCGTCACCATTGAAATGTCCTAAGAGAACGGGCCAAAGCCCTCCTGTACAAAACAATTAATAACTAACAACTATCTATGTAAGTATGTATTCTTCAGTGGGTAGACATAAACTATAACTAGGTAACGACATCATGTGACGTTACGTCAAAATATCACAATAGTCTATTGAAAGACATGGCATTAGGATATTACAACAATAACACATTGAAAATTAAGCAATTGCCATGCCCGTTTCTAGGCAGTGCCAAAATTCATATTAGATCGTGTGAGAGAGAGAGAGAGAGAGAGAGAGAGAGAGAGAGAAGAAGACGTCGCTGGGATCGAATCAACAACCTCCTCTTAATAAGCGGATATGCTTAGAGTGAAACTGATCTCCCTTGCCGAGCGCTTTCCAGCTGGAGATCGATAAATTGCCTACATGAAAACCTAACCTTATATACCTTCGGCGAATAAAAAATGAAATTGTGAGTTTCTGATTTGGTTATTCATTCATGCTAATTTAAAGGAAACTGTTTTCCGCGCCGAAAGACGAAATGGCACAAACCAGCCACCATATAAAAGAGCTCTGGAATATTTTCGGAAGCCAAAAACTAGGGCGATGACGTGTAATATTAATTCAACCATCAATGAAGATCCCGTCAAGCCTCCGCATCTACGTAAAATTGTTTCGGTCCTCGTTCCGCGCCAACGTAATATTGGGACATTTAAAATGAAGATATGCAAATGAATAGTGAAAAACTTGACTACAGACTGTACAAACGAACAGACTGTTCCGGATCGTAAGTGTTCGCAGGAAGCCATAATGTCCCTTTTATTGGCCCCTGTCGAAATAGTAGGCGGTCCGGAAGAAAAGCATAGTAGTGGGCGGATATACTTCCGCTCTCCATTGATAAGAAACATGATGTAGGGAAGAGGGAAAACGGCCTAATGCTATGGATGAACAGCAAAGACACAGACCAGACTGCGCGCATGCGCAATCTGATCTGTATCATCGCTGTTCATTGTATGCGTTCAACAAGAAGAGAATAATATGAAGAGGAACAGCAATGATCCCACCCAAACTGCATGGAATTGCAGACTAGCCTGTATCTCTGCGGACAGTACGTGGAGAACGTCCCTTTCCCTGCGTTGTATTCCCAAGATGTTTTATATCTTGTTTTTCTGCAGTGTATATTTTGATAAACAGAATAATATAAACATCGAGGTGATATAAAATTTATATGTGCTCATGAAAATATTAAGAAATAAAGATAGAATTATTTCGAGTGGCAGTCCATAAATCGGATGTTTATTAAACAAGATTTGTATCTCCAGTAATTTGGTTTATTTAAACTTTTATTCATATATTTTGGCACGTGAATTCGGGCACGTGAGCGAAAAAACTATATTGAGAAAGAAACGTAAATCAGGGAATATTTTCTTGGACTCGGGAAGATGGAAAAGACGTTAATTTCATCGTTTATAGCCTTTGTGTCCTATTTGACTTTTGTGTCAGGCGGAAGTCTTATTTTACCTCCTGAGGAGTCGAACCCGGTAAGACTTTAACTTTCTATCGCAGCAGGCAAAAAAAAAAAAAAAAAAAAAAAAAAAAAACACGATGAAACAGTTTCGTTTTAACATTGATTCAACATCAAAAATGTTGAATCAACGTTGAAACGAGAGTGTTACATCGTTTTTAAAAGACGTTAATTATCGCATGCCAGCTAGGATCTATCTATCTATCTATCTATCTGCCCTCCTGTCTGTCTGTCTAATCGTCCGTCCGTCCATCCATTCGGAGGTCAGTCTCTCTGTCTCTCTCTGTACTCGCGCGCGCGCACACACGCACGCACGCAAACACACACACACACAGAGTATATATAAGTATCTACCATGGTATGAGGCCGTCCCGAGGGTTACTGTCTGGCATCACGAGGCTTGCCGAGTGATGTCAGACTGTGCTCCCGAGGACGGATTTTTCTATCTGTCCCTCACACATGGTATATTGTTTTTCTTGCATACCTTTCATTTCTGAAAGTGGGTTTTTGATAATGCATTCACTTTGATTGCAGACGTCCGCAATATTGTGATGACAATACCGTGACGTTTAGTGACGTCAGCCTTAACGATGGCGTACCGTGACTTCCTATACCACCAGTGTATTATCAAACACGTGAAAATTCTCGATTTTAATCTTTCCCACGGGACGGATAAGGATGTCTGACATAAGATTTGCTAGCACCGATGTCATTTGCGGATATCCTCACCCAGTATGCAAGAAATATATATATCATAGGTCCAGATAAGACAATAGGTTTTAGAGGGTAGATAAGCCGGAGTGAATTAATATTCGCATCTGCTTTACAACACCATGCGTTAGTCGCGATAATTCATAGTTGACGAAAATTATTTCGATTCTAACATGATACAGAAAAGAAAATCGATATTGTTGCAATGTTTTCCTAAGAACTCTTTTTCAGCGGACGTTGCGAGAAGTAAATGTTTACATGCGACGTCAGCAAACGCGCCCTTTTGCACGCACTACGTTGACGACGTGAATTATTGTAGTTTGATCACGGTGACGCTTCTGTTAGTCACAATTGGAAAACGTTAGCGTCAAGTTAGAATTTGTGATTGCATATTGTTAACACTGTAGCATATTATGGTATATTTCAACTCATTAAGACCGAGTGGACTCTTCTATCACAACTCTCGGACCGTTCTATTTCCAATAGCACGTTGTCTAGTTTTTTATTACTACTATGTATTATAGAAATTCTATTGTTTTAATGCAAACAGTGTAGACCTTAATCCATTAAAGTCGGGAAATCTACCAAAAGAGTAATTGGCAAAGAGTGCAGACCCAGATGAAACGCCGCGTTCTGCGACGTCTGATCTGGGTCTGCACTGTTTTGCAATTACTCTTTAGGAGGGTTTTCCGACGATAATGGGTTAACATAAACACTTCACAGGGGCGGGGGCGGGGATCCAGAGGGGGTTCAGAGGCTTCAGTCGAACCCTTCTCCCTCCCCACTCCTATGACTTGAAATTCATTTTCAAAAGAAATTTTGGAGAAATTTTAAATATTCATGCTCCTTACACTTTACCTTATACCTCTTCAGCAAGTCCATTTAATTATCTATGAATGTGTGTAAAATTGCTGCAGGAGTGGCAAACAGTGTAGACCCAAATCAGACACCGCGTTCTGCGGCGTCTGATCTGGGTCTACACTATTTGCACAAGCCTGTCTGTCCGAGTAAGTACGATAAGATGATCAAAGCGAACCACTCAGGTCATCCAAGATCCGCCCCTGCTTCACCATACAACGAATCACTTTGATTCAATGCCCTGTCTTGTTTGTTTTCACCCTTTCTCCCTCCCCCCCCCCCCCAACCCCCCACTACCACCACCCCCTGAATTTCTGTAGTGGACTCGTTTGTCTTTGAATTTCGACAAGTTCACTGTTGCAAATAAGAATCTCAGTCAAAAATTTAGAACAGTATGGCAAACAGTGTAGATCCTGTTGAGACGAGCCATCTCATCTGGACCTGCACCGTTTGCATAGATATGCAGTTGATTAGGTCTTCCAGGGGCAGAAGGGTAAATCCTATCATTATATTAGTATCTTATCATTGATGATACCATACGTTTGCTAGAAAATATGTTCATTTTGCATATGTGATACTGACATGACTTTCAAGAACATATCGCTATTGCAGAGCGCATAAACTATATCAAGCTAAAAGAAGCCAAAACCCATACCACGCATTACGGAAACACGCCTATTCAAATATATAGAAAATTTACCTCCAAAAACTTAAAATTTTCAGATAAAAAAAAAATGATATTTTTCATATTTCTGCTCAAAACATAGATTGTAGGCACTCGTTAGAACCGCCTCGGCGAGGCGGTTCTAACGAGTACCCACAATCTATGTTTTTGAGCAGAAATAAGAAAAATAATGCATACCCCTGTAAGCCCCAGTTTTACTATATAAAAGTGGGGTTTAAGGGGGTCTAAATTATATAGGTATGTTTTCGTAATGGCCCTATGGCTAAAAACACATATCACCACATATGGAGCACTCTATGGGCTTGCCTTTGACTGTTCTGTTCGATTCTATTACGCACGTTGTCCGCGCAACTAGTCGTCAGTCGCCAATATTGGCTTGTCACTTCCGCATCTGCAAAGAGTATTACAAGTTTAAGCTTTCACAAAAAGCTTGGTCTACGCTTTGCACAAAATAAATCTTAAAGCTGTCTTGGGTTCTTTATATGCAAATCTTGGCTAAAACGGCAAAATTCCAAAATGCAAATGGTAAATTGGACAGGTCTAAATGAGATCTATGACCCTCACATTACAAAATAATTACAGCCAATTTAACATGGCTTTTTAGGCTTACCTCATCAGAACTAAACTAAGCTGTTATAAGAATATGAAATTATTGTCACGCTATCCGGGGGAATGCTATAAATTGCGCTCAACAATATGAAGGTATCCACCACTTTCAAAAGTAATCTCTGTGTATTGAGCTCGGTATTGAGCCTTAACTTATTGCCGGTACAGTTTTACTTACGACTTCAGGTGTTCTTGCAGGATATAATGAAAATATATAACCCTCTTTATACCGACACTCGATACAACGACAACGACGTTATTATGATAATTTGACTGGCAAGCGTACCTTAGCACTAGAGGCGATAACTAATCAGAAATAATGAAAGAATATTGATGATTTTAATACTGTACTTCTAGAAACATATGTTTGGGATATTTGTTACAATCACCTCTCTGAGGAGATTCTAATAAGTATCCAAAACATATGTTCTATGAGGAAATGAGAATAAAAAAGCAATTTCTTACATATCATTCAGATTCTGCTGCGTTTAAGGATTTTTAACAATAGCAAATTCATTTTAATGGAATCATCTCATTTAGGCGATTCTAACAAATGTCCAAAACATATGTTCTATGAGAAGATAAGAATAAAACATGCCCTTTCTTACATATCATTCTGTTGCGTTTATGGATTCTTTAGAACAGTAAATTCATTTTAATGGAAAGATTTTGGGAGCAAATGCGGTCGTTGTGTCCACTGTAATCGTAAGAGATCATAACGCTGGGCGATTTAGTAAGACCCCCCCCCCACCCCGCCAACACCCACCCATCCCCCTCCCCCCTCCCCCTCCCCCTTCTTGCCTCACCAAGGTTTGAATACACTTCAAATATTCAGTACCTTGCCATACTGAGTGAGCTATTTTGTGGAGAAATGAGTCATTTATTTATTTATTTATTTATTTTTATTTTTTTATTTAATTTTTTTTATTTATTTATTTTGGTTTAAAAATGGCTTATCTAGAGGCTAAGACACAATCATTTTCAGGGGCGGATCCAGCACGATTTCTGAGGAGGTTTGATTTGATCAAATTACCGTTATAACTCTACGTATATGGACAGAAAGGCCTGAGCAAACGGTGTAGACCCAGATAAGACGCCGCAGAACGCGGCGTCTGATCAGGATCTACACTGTTTGCCACTCACCCAGCAGTTTTACACAGATTCACGGGTTGTTGAAGAGAAGAATAAGGTAAAGAGTAAGGCGTGTGAATATTTTTTGGTAAATACGGTATCAAATTTATCCAAAATTTCCCAAGAAAATGAAATTTTGAGTCAAAGTCGAACCCCGTGATCCGCCCTCTGAATCTGCCTTTTATTTTTCATAGGTGTGTTAACATAATATCTTTCAACAAAGAGTTTTTATCACGACTTGCGGTACCAGGTCTATAATTTAATCGTTGCTCTTGACAATTGTATTTAATGGTTATACATATTTTGCACATTTTAGAATAGTTTTGGTAAAATACGAGTATATCCGTACTCTGTTTCCAGTATATGCCGATATGTACCTCATACAGCGGGCTGTGTCACCTTGCCTACAACGTCAGTGAGGCCCGAGGGCGGATCTGGCACAGTCATGGACAGATATGCCGATGTCCCGGAGAACAGAGATGTCCTGTTGAGTGGAGCAACACTGAGAACTCCATTATCAAAGTGTTTAAGAGCCAAGGTAAGAAAATCCATCTATGGTTGTGAAATATTCATCTGTCGAGATGACAGGCAATTATAGCCCAAACATCCAGCAGAATCGCTTGGTAGTCGGGATGAAAATTTCAGCAGACGACATTTTGAAATATTTTCTTATTTTTTCCTAAGCTTTGACAATGCCTATTTTCTATAAAAAAAAATAAGGACATTATCATCACGTCTCTTCACTATTCCCAGAGAGTGATAATGGTAAAAAAAAAAATACTTATTTATGCATGAGTGAAAAGTGGGTCTAATACCGAAAGTGATCAAAAGATTTGAGACACAATACGTTTTCAAACATCAAAATTGGTTGACATTTTTTCTTCAGCTTTTCAGATACGCAAAAAACCCGTACTTTTCCGTTCTACTATCGGCTATCTAGATCGGCTATCTCCGTAAACAATCGTGTTTTCTTTCTATTTACAGCGTTCTAATTTGTAGTTATGAATAAGCTCATCAAGGCTCAAACTTCTTAGTCAAACAGTTTTGTACGATTAACATCGCACGTCTGTCAAAGTTTGTTGTAAACTTAAACCTAATTATTATGTTCAAACCAAAATATACATGTTTTTTTTTTTTTAACTTCACTGGTCTTTTTTTTAACGTAGTGGGATGCGGTACTTTGCACTTTTACTCGTTTTTTTCTTAAGTGCTTTGGCTGGGGTTGAACGGTGGGTATGACTAATTTGGCCTTCGGCTTGGCAAGCCAAACCCAGGCAAAAAATAACCAAAATAACCAATAAGATATTTTCGTATTTTGTTTCTCAATCTTCATACATTTTGTACACAGTAAGACATAGATGACATTACGAAAACACGCCTATTCAAATATATTGAGAATTTTACCACCAAAAATTGAAAACTTTCAGATGAAAATTTCTGGTAGTTTTCATATTTCTGCTCAAAACATAGATTGTGGGTACTTGTTAGAACCGCCACAGCGTGGCGGTTCTAAGAGTACCCACATTCTATGTTTTTGAGCAGATATAAGAAAAATAATGTATACCCTTGTAAACCCCAGTTTTACTGTATAAAAGTGGGGTTTAAGGGGGTCAAAATTATATAGGTATGTTTTCGTGATGATATGAGCCGCGCCATGCGAAAACGTGTCTCTGGGCATATGCGGACAGCAAAGGGCCAGATCAACCTGCGCATCCACAGTCTTACCAGGGCCTTCACCGTCCGCTCCATCACGAAAATATAATTTGATACCCTTAAACCCCACTTTTACATAGTAAAACTGGGGTTTACCGGGGTATACATTATTTTTCTTATACCTACTCAAAAACATAGAATGTGGGTACTCACAATCTATGTTTTGAGCAGAAATATGAAAATATCAGAGTTTTTTATCTGAAAATTTTCAGTTTTTGGAGGTGAAATTGAATAGGCATGTTTTCGTAATGAACAGAATCATTGCTTACTATTGAATGTACTAATGGAGAGCAAAGGTCCGGAAGATATTTTGCGCATGTGCAGGGTGACGCGAGTCCTCACATTTTGCGAAAAAAAGAAAACACCTACTATTGGAAAGCTATCAGCTGATTTTTTTTTTCTTTGCGCGATTTTGTTAAATAGCTTGTACTTTATGGAATTTCGATGAACATTTTTGTTTGCGGAAATTACTTGACTTATTATTTGGCCTTCATACATTCTTACCGGGTGTAATCCATCAATAATTGTTTTAAAATTGTGAACAATACAAAATGTGCAGAGAACTCCCTCAAAGTATTTCAAAGACTTACACAAGTATAAAATTGTATTGTATACGAATTAATCTAACAGAAAAATCCTAAGCACGAACGTCCGAAAGGTATCTAGTAGCATTTAAAATGTGTCAATAAGAAAGATACTGTGAAATTTCCAAAACAAGCGTTCTCCTACAGGATTATCGTAGGCACCATCTTGGATGAGAAATTGGACATTTTTGGTGTCAGTCCATTTCTATGAACCTTTTGACATCGAAAAAAGGTAGAAAGCATATTTAAAAAAAAAACAGTTTGCATGTGAAATTTTAAAATTGGTTGCAGGCAGTAAACCAGGGTACGCTCCCTTGAATGCAGAAAACTACCTCAGTGTCACTCTTTGCTTCATTGTTGCATGTGCATATGAGAAAATAAACATTCTGATTTCTGTTTTGAACATAATTTTCTTTCTTTGCTACGACGTTAATCTGAATACGCAAAATTTTGTGTATTTGGAATTTGTTAAGTATCAATTGGGCCTCCGTAGAAACTGGCCAGTTTTTGCGAAATGCAATGTATACATATTTGCTATACAGTTGTTTTATACACAGGCATATCCAAATCGTCTTCCAATATCAAAGTAAATTGTATATCTTTCCGATTGTCGGTTTGCAATTTTCTTATATTGGAGCCCGTACTACAGTTTTGTTTCCTACATTTGTACACAGGACACAGATCTTAAAACATATCACAGCTAATTATGTAAGACATGACATTTGGGATACGTTATGGATTTTTATTAACGTCAATGTCTTAACCCTTGCCATGCTGAATAATTATGATGTCACTCCCACTTCTTATTTTCAACCAATCAGATTACTTGACCCAGGTTGTTCTTCTTCAGAAGCCAACTGATCTGGATCTACACTGTTTGCAAAGAAAGGGTATATCCGGGTTCAGCAGGATCAGGGTTTATGGTCTGAAAAATGTATCGACCAATTGGATGCGAACCTACGACCTACCGCCTGCACGTCGAGAGCGCCAACCACAAGGCCATCCAGTCCAGGTTAATAAATGTTAAACTGTTTGTGTTTGCATGGTATCATTTTATCATAAAAAAGCATAAATAATCTATTCTTATGTTTTCTCAAAACCTTAGGGAAAGAGATGGAAGTAAAAGTAAGCTACTGTCATCTTAACATACCGGAGGAAATATGTCGCTTTGACACCCCAGCAGTCGTCCTAAGAGGAAATGGACCATTTCATTTTGAGATCTATGAAGACTTCCGGTGCAAGTGTAACCGTCGTTTGTTCGCCAATAGGTCGTGGAGATTGGGAGACTATGTTTATACTGAATTTAACTGCGGCAAGGTAAGCAGTATCATCTTGACTGACCAACGCCCAAACAGCTGCGTTATTTTCCCCTTGGTCTGATGAGTTATAATATTTCTCATTACGAAAACATGCCTATTCAAATATACTGAAAACTTTACCACCGAAAAATGAAAATTTTCAGATAAAAAATTCTGATATTTTTCATATTTATGCTCAAAATATAGATTGTGGGTACTCGTTAGAACCGCCTCGCCTCGACGAGGCGGTTCTAGCGAGTACCCACAATCTGTTATTGAGCAGAAATAAGAAAAATAATGTATAACCCTGTAAACCCCAGTTTTACTATACAAAAGTGTGGTTGAAGGGGGTCAAAATTATATAGGTATGATTTCGCGATATCGACCACAAACTATTATGTAACATGAGATTCCTCATGGTATCACAGACAATGACATGATGCCGACTGATATCTGGCTACTGAAAGCAAAGTCACTGTTTTTAGGGACTGGCCATTTGATTGGCTGGCTGGATGTTGATAATAACAAATGTGTCACTCAGTAGTGTACATGTTTAACCCCTGGTGAGGTGAGATAAAAGCTGTATTCGTACATGTTGAAGAGTAGCTGTTTCTAGAGCATGGTATGTTTTTCTTCGTACGGATGGACGAAGGCTAAAAATTTTCTCCCCTCCAGTTTCAACCATTATTGTACTAAAGCTATCTTACCATAATGTATACAACAGTACCTGTTTATTGGTAGCGACGTACTTTTTTCTAAGAATACAGCGACTCAGATATAGTAACTATTTGCATACGAATATAACTGAGTAGAGCTGTTTGAAGGTAGCGATGCAATGCAAGAGCCGTGCTTCTGTCAAACCAGAATTACTTAGAGGATTGATTTCTGAGTAATACACGTTTGCGCTTTTGTAACAAAAAAACATCCACGCATCTGATATGAAAACAAAAATCGCGCAATCGTAAAAAAATACAGAGCGTCTGAACTATGGATTCGCGCATTCGTAATTCGCCGAGAATTATCTTTCCTAATACAGTCGACTCTCGTTATCTCGACTTCGCTTATCTCGAATAACCGCTTCTCGGATGTGAAAATCTGGTCCCTATTTAACATGGGAATCTAACAACAGGTAACAACATATTGTGGAAAAGAGGAGAAATTGCTCCTAAGGAGCAATTTCTCCTCTTTTCCGCAATATTTTAAATACTATTGACTCTCGCTATCTCAAACACTGATGACTCAAACTACTGCTTAAGTCAAACTATACTTTTAGTAATTTTGGTTTAGTTTTGTTTATATATTCTTTACATTTTAACTCCTGTTATCTCAAACTATTGTTATTTCAAACTGAAAATCATGGTCCTTGGAGTTTGAGATAACGAGAGTCCACTGTATATGATTACATTCTCAAACGGGGCTACTTTTAAGGAAAAAAAGTCGCTCCCAGGGAGCAAATGCCTTCTTTTAAGAGAAGCCAAGAAGTGAGGAAAAAAGTTTTCTGGCAGAGTGACTTTAATTGGAACTGCATCCCTTCATTAAAACAAAATTACGCAACAACCCTAATTATTGCATAAAAAAGCAGAGCCCCACGTTATTAGCAGCCGTGCTTTAACTGGCGAAAAGCCGTGTATTAACAAGGCAATTCACGCGCTGTTAATGCACGGCTACGCAACTTTCAATATGCTCGTACCGGGGCCACAGAATTGCTGCCTTCACGAGATGTGTACTGCCCTGCCCTAGAACGAGCCTAGTCCGTGGAAATAGCGTTCGCGCGACATCGGTGGAAAGGCGAAACAAAATAGTGCAAGAAAAAACGCGAAATGTAGCAAATCTTTTCAGATTTTATGCAATAATAGCGATCGAACATGGTTTTTCAATGCATTAACATTCGCCAGGTCCCTTGGGAGGTGTTGAAAACCGCGGCCTACGGCCTCGGTTTTCAACACCTCCCACGGGACCTGGCGAATGTTAATGCATGAATAACCATGTTTGATCCCTATATTAACCGTACGTGACCTGTCTGACAACTGTGTATACAGGAACAGACGAATATTTCAGATTCGCATTTTGATAAATAATCTATATTTGAATCAAGGCATTGGGAGTGCTGGTGGAGGCGATACCCGATTGCTCCTTTTCGATCCTTTTTGACAGAAAATACCCTTTACGGTGTTTAGTAAGACCACGGCACAGGTTACACTTTTTACCCAACGCTGTAGATTTGGCGCGTTTTACTGTAGTTTTCATAATTATTCATCCACCGCTATTGTACTCAATGTGATTAAATTATATCTTCAAAAGTTTGAAGTTTTCTTTAAATTTGTTTGTTTATGTGCTATTTATAGGCGCCTGAGTATTTGAATGCAGAATTTAGCGTTTTAACGTTAGCAGGAACTATTTGTTAGATAGTTTTTTAGGGTGGTAGTAACAGGAAAACGGACTTTTCGAAATGTGGTATGTTAAATCTGATGGCGGTTAGGCAACCGCCCCTAAAAATATCAAAATAAAGATGGAGCAGCTATTACCAACATATAACAGTTTAGCTCTACTGGACTCCCATACAGCAGATTCCCGTAAGAGTGGACCCATTGGTGCCCTTGTCCTTCAGTCCTTCCGTCCGTAAAAATTTGTTTTTCGTTATCGTACATACGAGGTATATATGTATCTCCTCCGAGACTAATATACGGGCTTTCTCGACACTTGCTAGGACTTTCCCCTCAGATTCAAGTTGTGCCTAAACCAAATAACCCGCGTCAAGCGAAAACAATGTCTTCGAACACTCCGTAATATGAAACATTCAGTGTGCATGCTCAGTCACTTATAAGTGTGAGGGGTCTTGTTCTTTTGTGATAGACTTTCTTATAAACAATGCTTGCATAAGCGAACAGCGAAGGTTGTGATGCACAGGCACGCTTGAACCTTCGCTGTTCGCATATGCTCTAAGATACATTTTCGCTTGACGCTGTCTAACTGGTTTTGGTCTGTTTACCACATTACGAAAACACGCCTATTCAAATATATTGAGAATTATACCACCAAAAATGAAAACTTAAAGACAAAAAATTCTGGTAGTTTTCATATTACTGCTCAAAACATAGATTGTGGGTACTCGTTAGAACAGCCTCGATAAGGCGGTTCTAACAAGTACCAAAAATCTATGTTTCTGAGCAGAAATAAGAAAAATAATGTATACACCTGCAAACCACAGTTTTACTGTATAAAAGTGGGGTTTAAGGGGGTCAACATTATATAGGCATGTTTTCGTGATGAATATGACTGCCGGTCGCCAGCTTTTATTTTTCTCATTGTCTCATCTTTTCCGGAACTACTTGTGGAATTTTGTCAAAATCTAACACCAGTGTCAAGTTCTTTCTTGTTGTCATGGTCTAGTTGTGTCAAAACGAAATTCGTTCCGATGGGTCAGGCAAAAAGGGTATACGGCAGCCATCTTGCTGTACCTGCATAGTTGTTGAAATCCGTTGTCATTGTATGCTTAAATTTTACAAATAACAACCTTTACCACTCTCTGGGAAAATTCTGCAGACGACACATTGATGATATTTTCGCATTTTCTCGAAAAACAAGGGGTGGGGGTGGTGGTTGGGTGAGGCAAAGGTGTCGTGTAACTTATAGGGACGTCCAACTGACATTGGCTTACCTTTGGGCAAGGCCTGCTGTCCTTGCAGCAGGTAAGGGTAGAGGGGAAATGTTTTTATTTTCTTCTGTTTCTTCACTTTCATTCATTTTCCTCTTTGGCCCCTGTCCCTCTCTTTTATCGTCTATACTATCTCTTCTATCTCTCTTCTCCCTTTCTCAAAACACAAAATGACCCACAAAGGTTGACGTGTCGTTAAACCCCAACACAATCAATAAATTCATGCAAATTTTCTCCATTGTGAACAATTTCCGTGAAGTGTTAAATCCTGTTTCCTGAGAAAATAAGAATAGTATTTTAAAATGTCGCCTGCTGAAAATTATAATCAGAGTGCTGAGCGTTAAGTATGGTGGGTTTAATATTTTCTGCAAACGACAATTGTCAAATATTTCTTTCCATTCGGTTTCAAATTATATGCAAATTAGGACAATACAAGTTTAGACAATCTGCATGAAACAGCAAGTTCTATTTTAGAGGAAAATAAGAAATATATCATAAATGTCATCTGCTGAATTTGTCTGTAAGATTTTTCGTGATGCGGATATCTTCTGTTTCAGCCGCGTTGCATAATGAACAGCTCGGACAACACATGCATGAGAATGACGTACCAACAACCACAGAACAACATCATGAATGAGTACATTTGTCGGTGCCGACGTCATGAAGAGTGTGTTGTAGATAGACAGCCAAATGTCGACAACCCAGTTGTAACTCAGATTTGTCGACCGTTCTCGGAAACCAGGAGACGCAACTGAAATTGAAACTGGGTTTCATTATAGCGTCAGGCCCCGAGGTTAAAAAAACCTTTTTCATGCTCAACTCATCTGAGCATTAAATTTTCTCTGCTGATAAATATGAGCATGCAACTAGTAATTGGCCTTTTTATATTTATTAGCAGAGAAATTTTCATGCTCAGCTAAGTTTAGCAAGAAAGTATTTGCAGTTGTTGGTAATTTGAGATTTATTAGCAGGACAAATTTCATGTTCAGCTGAGTTGAGCATGAAAAAAGTTTTATAACATCGGGGCCTGGTTACGTGTATCACGTATAATCCACAATATTAAATCGGGAGAGTGTATAAAACGGACATTAAGGCTGCGTTCAGTACGAGTGTTTTTCAACAACAATTTTGCATCTTTTGAACGATTATTGTGAAGCCGTCATGTGACCTCCAATTAGAGAATTGTCGTTATTCTCGTGCACGGGACTTGATGTTACATCGAATAAATTATATCAATAATTAATTATTAAAAAGAGAATCAAAAAATAAATAATGCCAACGCAGTAAACATTCTTATATTTTTGATTACAAACAAGTACACATAAATTTTATTCGCATAGGCCGCCATCTTGGTTGTGCCAAAAAACAACTTGAGATTACGGATATTCGCTGCCTCCACCGAAAACTGTCACAATTGAACGGAACGTTTGCTTTTGTTTTGCGAGTAACCACGAACGTTTCGATTAACTGAACGCAGCCTAGGACTATGCATGGTATATGAGCCGTAACGTCGGAAAACGTACCCTTTGACATGTGCGCCCAGTGAAGATTCAGATCAGACTGCGCATTCGCGCAGTCTGATCAGAATCTTCACTGGGAGCACTGGATGCCAAAAGAGACAAGGTTTCACCAGGCGTACAACGTAGACTCTGATCAGACTGCGCAGATGTGCAGGCTGAGTTGAGTCTTCGTTGGGCGCATTGGTGAGAAAGTTGTGTCTTCTCACATTACGGCTCACGGAGAGAGAGAGAGAGAGAGAGAGAGAAACAGACAGACAGACAGAGAGAGCGAGTGAGCGAGTGAGCGAGCGAGCGAGCGAGCGAACAAGCGAGAGAGAGAGAGAGAGAGAGATCAAGTTTTACTCATAACTGATTTTTTTATCAAATCTTTTTGCGAGAGGACCAACTTCACTAAGAAAACGGACATCGTAACATTGACCTCTATCGCTCTGGGCTAATTCAGCAGACGACAAAGTTGATGATATTTCTCTTCAAGTATTTCCCCAGAAAACACAGGATTTGACATTTCATGCAAATTGTCTCGATTTGAGACAAGTGGCATGAAAGGTCAAATCCTGTTTTCTGAGAAGTATATGAAAAATATTTCAAAATGTCATCTGCTAAAAATTTTACCCAGAGTGCTAAGCTTTTAATACGTTACATCAGAGTGCTGTAACCTCATTGTTATGAAATGTCCCTCATATGTTGTTCGAGCTTTAGTAGGCTAGTAATATTAGCATGTGTTAAAGTTGAAAGTGATTTTTCTATCCTTCACTGTCACCTCCACCCTGCTTCTATTTTTTTTAATGTATAAAACGGTGCATCCAGGTAATACTCTCGAATTTAAATAAACGTAGCGTTTCTACATGTACCTGTAGTTGTGTTTACGTCTAAAATCATACGGAAACAACACGCCCAACTTGTCCCATTTCCCCGAGGACAAGTCAGAAACTTCAATTTACTTGTCCAGGGACAAGGACTTCATAACGCAAGCTGAGAAAAGTATCCAGATTATGACATATATTTTTCTTATTTCTAGAAGAAAACTGTGATATGTGTACTTATTAGAAGCGCCTCACCGAGCGGTTTTCGATTTTCAAATTAACCAGAATAGGCTCAATGATCCCAAAGGAAATAAAAACAGAAATCTGCATTTTGATGGAGTACGAGTAGACGTTTAAGGTCGCCTAACGGCACTTTACACACTCTGAAGTGAAATAAAATAAAAATCTAAAAGATTGCCTTTGAAAACAAAGCATACACAAAAGAATGAAAACCGGATTCTCGGTTTTATGTCCTGATACCACGCCTACTTTTAATTTTCAGCCAATCAGATTACTTGATTCAGGTTGTTGATATAAATTTGAATACTTCATGACAAACAGTGCAGATCCAGATCAGTTGGCTTCTTAGAAGCCAACTGATCTGGATCTACACTGTTCGCAAAGGCAGTATATATCTGGGTTCAGCAGGACAAGGGTTACGTTCCTTTATATTCAACAACGTAGTTTGCGCTTTGCGAGACTGCATATGCCCTTTAGCCCCTGCCTAAGCGGTATTCAAAGAAACCAGAATGAGTTCAATGATCAGAAAGGAAATAAAAAAAAAATATTCTGCACTTTAAGTCTGAATAACTTGGTAAATAATGAATTTATTGGAAAAAAAAAAATACATTCATGAACAACCGCCAATCAGTATTTGGTATCCCTCTTTGTGGTTGACTGGACTAATTGCTTACGCACATCTGAAAATACTATATGGGGCTCTCCATGCGAAAATGTACCTTTCGGACATATGCGGACAACGAGGGCCCAGATCAGCCTGCGCGTCCGCGCAGTCTGATCAGGGCCTTCACTGTCTGCCAACAGAATCATTGGCTGCTACAGAATGTATGAATGGAGAGCAAAGTTTCGTATGACAGTTTGTGCATGCGCAAATTGATCTGAATTGCGCAGTTTACGCATGTTCGAAGGCACTCTTTCGCTTGAGGCAGCCCATATAATAGACGAAAATTTGGTGTATCGTTTTACGGACACATGTTCATACAGGAGGTGCTGTTGCCTTCAATGTCATGTCTCATTACTTTGTAACAAACACTTGCCAAAGTTACTGGCGAAAGAATGTGCATGAGTACTGGTTGACCGCCCAGAGGAATAAGCCTACCCAGGAAAAGTGTGTTTGGGTAAACTGACCGGTTCGACATGATCTTAATAGTGTTGACTGGGCCGTTAAACTACAAATCATCTAACCATCTTGTTAAAGATAATTAGTATATGTTGTTTTCTGAGAGGTATTTGTTGTCTTTCCTGAACGAATATATTAAGTGAAATCACCTAGAAAAGGACACAATCATGAACGATAGCCTTCGAAAGGATAAAAGATAAGAAACAAGTAATGTAACAATTAACCCTTGTCCTGCTGAACCCGTATAGGCCCCGCCTTTGCAAACAGTGAAGATCCAGATCAGTTGGCTTCATCAGAAGCCAACTGATCTGGATCTGCACTGTTTGTCATTCAGTATGTGAATTTATATCAATCTGGATGAAGTAATCTGACTGGCTGACAATTGGAAATGGGCGTAGCATCTTAATTTATTCAGCATGATATAGGGTAAAAGACAACGGTATAATTGCAACAGTGACACATAAACAAAGAAGAACTGTAACAGAGGAACTGCCTTGTAGCTCGCAGAAATTGGTTGGTTGGTTGGTTTGTGATTTAACGGTCCAGTCAACGCTATTAAGGTCCTCTCGAGCCGGTCATTTTACCTAATCGCAAGCTACAAACACTCATTCATTTATTCATTCATTCATTTATATTTTTGCTTCCTCTTTCTTTCCCTCAGAATGTTAATTTCTTCTTTCTTTCTTTCTTTCTTTGAGATCATTACAAAATCCAGTTGCATATTTATTTCTAAAAGGTATATTTAACTTTCATTCATTCATTAAGAAAATCATTATATGTGCCATTTATTTATCAGATTTGTTTTGTAGTTACTAGTTTGTATGCTATACATTTTGCAGGAAAACATGGAGTGAACACCAAATTAACAAATCAAGACTTTGTAGTGAACTGTAATCTACTCTGAGTTTCACTTTTTGTGAACACCATATCTAAGTGTAGTGAAACCCGTTTATTAATATAGGGTGTTACCTTTTGCCATATACAAATGTCTTTATTCATCATTAAACATACTAACAATGTTTATAGCCTACATTCGTTATATCATGCATATATAATATATTGGTAGGCAAAATGTATTTTACATTTGTAAATGTTATTTATTTACACGTTTTACTTTATCTAAAACCATTCATTTATAATTTTTATTTACTCACTAAATTTACACAAACTATGCAAACAAAATGGCCTATGGGCTCTCAAAACATATACAATGTAAGACAATGTACCATGCAATTATTATTGTTCAAATGTATAGAATTCCTCCTTAATACAAACAGATATACTTTTAATGAAATAGAAGCGATCAATGAATGATTAAAGACCTACGGGTGTTTTAACATTTGTCCAAAATTACCTTTAATTTTGGCTATATGTAGTTCTTTTTATTGAATCTTGCAGTTTGTGATATGAGAAGAAAGTGGTTTACCATATTTACCCTAAGTATTCGGACAGACAGTCCTGAGCAAACAGCACAGACCGAGGTCAGACATCGCAGAACCCGGCAGCTATACGAGTTGTATACTGTTTGTAATTCATCCAGCAGTTTTATGAGAAGTCAACAGGTAGCCAAAATAGTGTTGCCACTGATGATTGATTACAATCGACACTTTTGCCTCGTGTCTGATGATCGAAAAGATCTTTTATAGTCGACTAATCGGAAATTTTTTTTAGAAAATATTTTTCTCACTTTTTATTTTTAAAGGCAAGTTATATGGAAATGAAATTCAAAGCTGTCTGTTTTGGGTCATTCTAGATTTGTGGTCAATAAAAGTGAAGAAATTTGATAAAACAGCCTCAAATAAATCAGCCAAAAAGTACTGAGATTTTTCTTTTTCTTAATGAAAACATATGTAATAGGCACTGATTAGAATCGCGAAGGCGTTTCTAATGAATACCCACAACATATGGTTTTGCACATAGAAGTAAATTTGAATACAAAATCCTTGAAAATAATTAATATATGAAAGTCATGGATTAATTTATATTATAATTATTTTTATGATTAATATTATTTGTTTTCTTATTCTTATTATTATTGATTAATATTTTGTTAGTTTCTTATCATATAACAAAGTAAAATATGATTTGTTATTTTAAAGCACACAGTCATGGGCAGAATAATTCCAAAATGATTACATAATATATACATGTATCATAAAATAATCATCTGATAACTATTTTTATCACAAGAGTATCATTCGATAATTTCATAAAACAGTGTTAGTGCACTATCATCCCACATACCACTGTCCCTTTGGTTTTCTATACACAACAGGCAATAGTGCTCATGGTTTTTACTCCCAGATTAACAATTGCCAACTTGGCAGTTAACTTGTCGTTCACTGACGTCTGTTCCATGTCTAAACGTAGTTAACACCAAGTGCACTAGCTGTAACCTTTAGTCTTAGCACTATTATATATAGATAGGTGATGGTAGGTTTGGGAAGGCAGGTAGGCATGCATGTTTATTGAAATTAGGCTGAAACGACTCACCAGGGCCGAAACGATCCCAGCCGAGACATAACAGGGCCATAAAAACTGATTCATTTAGTCATTATAATACCGGAATTCTTTTCGACTCTGGACCCTCATATTGGCTTTATAATTTCCAAATATTCCGCTGCTGCTAATGTGATATTTGCACTCATTATTATGCACAGAATACATCGAGCTTGTCTAATGCTGCAATACGACCCGGTATCTGGCAAATGCACTTAATAATATGTAGTCGCATGCATTTTTATGACAAGGGTACACAGAGATATGAAAAGCTAATAGAATAGACTGCTATTTCAACCAATATTATGACACCAACATCTTGTATTATGTTATGCCTACATATTGTATCTGTTAAAATGCTTTACTGGCCAAATGTTACGACGATTGCACTAAGCAATACGACACCAGCATCCGCTATCTTGTGAGATGGGTCTAATAAATTTATAACAACACCTTATATTATTTTTAGTGCAGTCAACAAACTACAATTGCATTCAGCATTATAGCTTTCACACACAATAATATGTAAGACACACGGATTATTATCACATGCGCACTAAGTGATATGAAAAGCGATTGTAACAAGATCATCACGAAAACACGCCTATATAATTTTGACCCCCTTAAACCCCACTTTTATATAGTAAAACTGGGGTTTACAGGGGTATATATTATTTTTCATATATCTGCCCAAAACATAGATTGTGGGTACTCGTTAGAACCGCCTCGCTGAGGCGGTTCTAACGAGTACCCACAATCTATGTTTTGAGCAGAAATATGAAAAATATTAGAATTTTTTAACTGAAAATTTGCCAGTTTTTGGTTGTAAAATTTTCAATATATTTGAATAGGCGTGTTTTCGTAATGGCTATCTCAACCAAATATTATGACACCGGCATCATATGTCCTGCAAATCCGATGCATTAAAATGCTTGGCTAGCCCAGTATTATGGACGTTTGCGCAAAGTATTACAACACTAGCATCCGCTGTCTTGTCAAATGGGTCTAATAAAGTGCTATTCAAATCAAATAATATTGTAATTGCAGCCAACAAACTAGAATTATTCACAAGACATCCATGGCTTTCCATATTAATGCAGTTTTAAATGGGGTGTCCAAAAGGCCATTTTCTGCCTCGTAACAAAAGTCTTCATTTTTTGCTTGTACATTACCCATAGTGTCCCATTTACTAAAATAGTTTTGGAGTAACATGACCATGAAAGTGGGTGGGGTAATTCAGTATGAACCTGAGGTACCATATCACACCCAGATATACCTTCTTCCGTTTGTTTGACAAACGCCTTAGGTAATTTCTCCACTTATCTCTCTTTAAAGAAATAATATTACTTCCGCAGCAACTCTTATGAAAATCTTCATTTTTATGTTAATTTTGAATGTTGGATTTCAATAAAACCTAGCCTTTCTCCGGAAGTGAACGGTGAATTATTTTGAAACTTATCTGAATACAACATTGGGACAGTGCGAGGAACTGTCTAAGTGACCTTGTTTTCAAGGTCACACTGGCTGTGGGATTGTCAAAAGGGTAAGCGCCCATTTTGCTACTTTTATGCTACTTAACAAAAGTCTTCATTTTCTCCTGATTTATATTGCGTAGACTACCTTAATAGCTCACCTGAGCGTAAAGTGCACATAGTGAGCTATTGCGATCGGTCACTATCCGTGATGCATCGTCCGTCGTGCGGCGTCAACAGTTTGCCTTAAGTGGCAATTCCTCCAACACCCCTGGGCCAATTTCAATCGAACCACAGAAATATTGCTTAGGTGACTGTCTACCAAAATAGCTAAATAATTTTTTATATACAGGAGGGAATGAAAATCTAAAAGGGTGCCTTTGGAAACAAAGAACATATCACAGAAAGAAAATGGGAGTCTCGGTTTTATTGATACTCTTCATAAGCAGTAATGAAGTTTGCAACACTGCCTACGCCCTCTAGCGTATACATGAGCAGAACTCCATTTTCAAGGATACCACAATGGGCCAAGTGATCCCAAGGGAAATGAAAATATAATCTGCACTATAGTTCTAAAAATAGATCTAAAAATCCAGATCCCCAGATCTAAAAATAGAAAAATCTTTCGATGACAAATATATCATTGGGCCAATTTCAATCAAATTTCACAGGACTGTTTCCTACATATACTTGTACTAGCTCCCGATTTCTCAGCATCAGAAATAATAATTCCTGACTGGACTTTATGTTTCTTTGATTCGGCAATTAATTCGGGAGAAGAGGGTTTTTTTTTTGTTTTTTTTGTTTTTTGTTGTTTTTGAAATACTGGCTCCAGGAGTTGTAATACTCATGATACTTTTCTTTGATTTTTTTAGTTGATTTTAACGATTTATGTTCAGCGACAAAGTTGTAGTGGGCGACCCGCAAACTTCTCCAAAAGGCCCCAGCTTCCTTCATGTCATAAGTATGGCTCCAATTAGATGAGCATTTTCCATTTTGCAAACTCCAAGACAAACTTATCGTTGTTCAATCAAGCAGTTATGAGGATAGATAAAAAAAAACATATGTACAGCCTGTTATAAGTGTTCGTCAATGTATCTGAAAAACGTTGATTGATTGATTGATCGATCGATCGATCGATCGATCGATCGATCGATCGATTGATTGATTGATTGATTGATTTATCTAATGTGACATTACGAAAACATGCCTATTCAAATATACTAAAAATTTTACAACCAAAAACTGAAATTTTCAGATGAAAAAAAAATGATATTTTTCATATTGCTGCTCAAAACACAGATTGTGGATACTCGTTAGAACCGCCTGGACGAGGCGGTTCTAACGAGTACCACAATCTATGTTTGGAGCAGAAATAAATAATGTATACTCCTGTAAACCCCATTTTACTATATAAAAGTGGGGTTTATCGGGTCAAAATTATATAGGCGTGTTTTCGTGATGAGAAAGGGTGATTTCTGGTCATATGCTAACAGAAAAGATCCAGAGAAACCATAAGCCGTACGATCTGATAAGGAACTTTGTTATGATATATTCAGTCGACTCGCGTTATCTCGAAGTCCAAGGGACACTCTGAAATACTTTGAGATATCCGTAGCTCGACATATCAGATTTGCAGAATTGAGGAAAAATATATCGAACAACCACATTTCACAAATGAGTATTTAATTTGACTCCTAAGTTAGAGAGATATTGAAAATTTGTGGAAAAGAGGAGAAATTGCTCCTTAGGAGCACTATTTCTCCTCTTTTCCACAATATATTTTAGTACGCGTTGTTATATTTCCATGCCTAGGGACCAGATTTTCACTTCGAGATAAGAGGCTATTTGAGATAAGCGAAGTCGAGATAACGAGAGTCGACTGTACATGTAAATTGATATTTTCTACATTATTCATTGATTCTGAAGTGCAGAGAGCGAAGTCCCTGATCTGGGCATTTGCTTTGTTTGTTTGAGTATGGGTTTAAAGCCACTGTCAGTTATCGCTGTCATGTTGTGACGTTGTCTGGATGTGACGATGGGAATTTATGCCATTTTATTGTGTTTCGCCTCATTGCAATATCATCATCACCCAGACATTATGACAGGATACAACCACCAATTGTATTACACTGACACCGGTGTGACCAGTCCTAACTCTACTTCGTAATGCTGAGCCCCGAAAGAAATAAGTACATGTACCAATTTTATAAAGTTTAGGTATGACCCGGCTGGAGGTCGAATCTATGACCGCCCGATCCGAAGGCGGACGCTCTACAGCTGGGACACTTGGCATCACGAAAACACGCCTATATAATATTGACCTTTTATATAGTAAACCTGGGGTTTACAGGGGTATACATTATTTTTCTTATTTCTGCTCAAAAACATAGATTGTGTGTACTCGTTAGAACCGCCTCGTCGAGGCGGTTCTAACGAGTATACACAATCTGTGTTTTGAGCAGCAATATGCAAAAATATTTTTTTTTTTTTATCTGAAAATTTCATTTTTTGGTGGTAAAATTTTCAGTATATGTGAATAGACGTGTTTTCGTAATGCCTGGTCATGGGCCTTTGCTGTCCGCATATGCCCAAAGACACACTGTCGAGGCACATTGTTCTGTAGTGCGGCTCATTATTCCTTAACCCTTAAAGCGCCAATCACAACTAAAGCAGACGACAATTTTATTTTCATTTATTTTCTGAAAACAAGTATTGACATTTAAGACTTTTTTTTTTCTCTGAAAAATAAAAAAAATACAAATTTTAGAATGTCGTCTGCTACAAATTTCGCTTGGCGCTTTAAGGTTTAATGCCACTGAGCTGCTGTCGAATCCGTATGTTGATCGCATTTTACGTGAACTGATATGGCTAAAGATGTACATGAATCAGTGAAAGAACGAGAAATAGAGGAGAGTAGGTATCCCACCTCACCCTAAATGTCAGTAGCCGGTCAGGAGATCACTTCGCCTGATTAAGAAGATAACGCCTGTCTTTTTCGTAATGGTAAAATTGAAATTGTTTCATCTTAGTAAAATGAACATTGCATGACTTTGCGGGTTGGGACACGCATAGATTACCTCTACAGCTTTGTCGCTTGACATATTTCAAAAGATTAAAAAATTAAAAGGCGTATTCCAGAGACATAGAGCAGAAAAAAATATTTTTCCTTGGTAAGTTTTAAACAATCCCCTAGTAATACGATACGATGACTCTATTGATAGCCGTGTCAAGCACGCTTTTCACCCATCTTATTTACATCACAATGGCATGACTGACAGGTGCGGACTTTGAAAAACGAGGTGATCTTCTAAAATCAAGATTCTTTCATCCAATTAGCTGAAAATCCATAATCAATTTCATCAGGAAAACATACCTTTATAATTTTAACCCCCTTTAACCCCACTTTTATATAGTAAAACTGGGGTTTACAGGGGTATACATTATTTTTCTTATTTCTGTTCAAAAACATAAATTGTAGGTACTCGTTAGAACCGCCTCGCCTCGTCGAGGCGGTTCTAACGACTACCCACACTCTATGTTTTGAACAGAAATATGAAAATTATAAGAATTTTTTATCTGAAAATTTTCATTTTTTGGTATTAAAATTTCCAGTATATTTGAAAAGGCGTGTTTTCGTAATACGAAGCCGGGACCTTTTGGCGAAGTTTACGGAGTATGCTTGCTACAACTTCGTCGCTGAACATGTTTAGCTAAAATTAAAAAAAAAAAAAAAAAAAAGTTATTGCGAAAAAAAAAAGCGAAAAAAGTACAAGGCTGGTGGCTGATCATGTCGGATAAAAACTGAATGACTTAGATGAGGTAACAACAACAAGCCAAATTATGGTGCGTGTAAACATCCAATGCACACAAACACACAGATACTTGGGGTCAGTAGAGCTTTCTTGCAGTTGGTAGAGCGGATGGTCCAAATTGAACCCTTGGATTTTTTTCTCTTTATTTTTTTTTTTTTTTTTTTTTTTTATCTTAATTTTTGCATTTTATTTTACTTGAACAACACCTAAAATGGTTGCGCCACGTCTATAAATCGTTTGAAAATAATGATATTTTATGGATAGGATATAATTACTATATCCTATCCATAAAATATCATTATTTTCAAACGATTTCTAGACGTGACATAACCATTTGTATGACTTAAGGTGTTGTTCAAGTATCATAAAATGCAAAAATAAAGGGAAAAAAATAATAAGAAAAAAATCCAAGAGATCAGTTTTGGACCATCCGCTCTACCAATTGCAAGCAAGCTCTGCTGACCCCAAGTATCTGTGCACATACATACCATTGACAACGACTTCATTCCGAGTATTCACGTTAAACAGAGATAAATGGCAGGAAGTGTGCTTTGGTTTAGCTCTTTGAAACATTATTACGTGCTTTGCATTATTTAATCACGCAAAAAAAGATGCCTCATTTTTTAAGCTAACCATGATTCTTTTAAAAAAAAATATCCACCTTAATTATCTTTTCTTACGAAAGCAGTTTTTACGACAGCACACTAGTACAATCGAAAATATGGGGAAAAGTTAATTTTACCTAACAGTTAGTGCTTTCTGTTTCATATTTTAATACCATTTACAGCGACCAGTTAAAAACCAGATATCAAACCTCCCAAAACATTGCACTTTGTTTAAAAGTCGACTTTAATAATATGAAAAATAACGTTTTACGCAAAATATGAATATCTCATGACATATACTGTTTTCCATTCAGATATTTACATTTATGGGTCAGCGAAGATTTTAACCGACTGGTCGAACAGAAATAAATACATTTTGATTTACCTGTGCATACGGAAGATATTCGACAGTCTGTTAAGGTGTACAATATAAAAAAAAAAAAAACATTACGAAAACACGCCTATTCAAATATAAAGAAACTTTCAGTTCCAAAATACTGAAAATTTTCAGCTAAAAAAAAACTGATATTTTTCATATTTCTGCTCAAAACATAGATTGTGGGTACTCGTTAGAACCGCCTCGGCGAGGCGGTTCTAACGAGTATCCATAATCTATGTTTTGAGCAGAAATAAGAAAAATAATGTTTCCCCTGTAAACCCCAGTTTTACTATATAAAAGTGGGGTTCAAGGGGGGTCAAAATTATATAGGTGTGTTTTCGTGATGAAAAATGAATACGTCACTAGAAATACCATATTTTCCCTAAGTATTCAAACACCTTAATTCTTTATCATACGTATCTTAAATTTTGAACAAGTCTATTTTTACTACCTGTTCTAAAACACCATTTCACAATAACATATTGGATCTCTAGTCACGGTACGAGTCAAATAGGTCAGGGCGGTCACATTGGGAGGGGCAGGAGGAAAAATATTTTAAGAACATGGTCTTGTAACATATCAGAGCGGCCGGTATGGTGGGTAAACCATTATACAATTAACATTGTTTACGTAAGGTTAAAGCAGAGGTCGTTAGGGTCTAAGTTTGCGATTGCGGGGATATGCGATGGTCTTTCATCGTAAGGGTGCTTTTGTAATGAAAAACATTTTCGACTGGTATATATGAGCGGGTCACACGAATAGGGATACTCTGACACTGATCTTTAGATGATTTAACTGCGATTCGAAGGTCCTATTATATACTTGCGGTAAAAACAACACTGACGCACTTCAAACATTTTTTTTTTTTTTTTTTTTTTTTGCAACTAAAAGTTTCAGTTACAGGATAATAGCAACTTAGATGTTATCTACCTGGCCCGGGAAATCATGCATATCAAACGGTTTAATCATATCCTGGGGGGCAAAACAAGTTAGGGATCAACTGCTTCAAGGAGAATTTTTCCCTGATAGAAACAATATTATGTCCCAAGTTTCCACCGTAGATTAAGCATTGCACCCTCAATGATATAGCGAGATTCCAGCGCACGTGACAATTAAAGTATCACGGACACGTGTACATTTGTTTGTTACCTGTATAAAATAAAGTGTTTTCATCTCATCACTGATCTGGAATTAAAGTCTGAATGTGGATTTTTCCTGAACACTTTTCGTTTTTTCTTGTTTGCACGTGGCTGCATTGACGTTTGTGTTCGTTCTTTGCACACTGAGGCGCCATTTACCTGCTGCAGAGGTTGCACGGGCCATTGGAGTGCTACAGGCAGGTCAAACTCAGAGACAGCTGGCTGGCTAGCTCAATATTTCTCAGAGTGTTGTTTCAAGACTCTGGAACCGCTTTCAACAAACTGGCAATGTGTCTGAGAGACCAAGATCTAGACGACCAAGGTGTACAACAGCTCGGCAAGACTGGTATTTGGGTAATTTGGCTAGGAGACAACGGTTTCAAAGTGCTTTGAGGCTTAATTCAGACTTTCGGCAGGCTACTGGAAGGTAAATTTTGACACAGACGGTCAGAAACAGACATCATCTGGCAAACTGACGCGCTTATAGGCCAGCTGTGAGACCTGCTCTGACGCGGATGCATCGCATAGTAAGAAGACAGTGGTCTGCTGAGCATTTGACTTGACAGTTGCGCCACTGACGTCTGTCCGTTTCACAGGCGAGTCTAGGTTTTGCGTAGACTTCCACGATGGAAGGAGAAGAGTGTGGCGTCCAGTGGGAGGACGCTATACTGACTGTTGCGTTGCCCGGCATGACAGGTTTGGGGGAGGGTCTGTCATGGTATGGGCAGGCATCAGTACTGAGGGTCAAACTGACTTGCATGTGGTCGATGGCGGTGCTCTTATTAGTATAAGGTACTGGGTCAAAATTCTGCACCAAATCGTGAGACCTTTTGCTGAAGCAGTAGGCGATGACTTCATTTTAATGGACGATAATGCCCGACCCCACAGGGCTTTAGTTGTAAATGATTATCTAGAGGCATAAACAATTGTTCGTATGGAGGGGCCCAGTCGTTCACCTGATTTAAACCCTATCGAACATGCTTGGGACATCTTGTGGCGCAGGGTATCTTCCCGTCAAAAACTCCCAGAAAACCGTGATGAACTTTTAAATGCCCTGCAAGAAGAATGGCAAAGAATTCCACGGATGGACATCATCACGAAAACATACCTATATAATTTTGACCCCCTTAAAGCCCAATTTTATATAGTAAAACTGGGGTTGACAGGGGTATACATTATTTTTCTTATTTCTGCTCAAAAACATAGATTGTGGGTACTCGTTAGAGCCGCCATTGTGGGTACTCGTTAGAACCGCCTCGGCGAGGCAGTTCTAACGAGTACCCACAATCTATTTTTTGAGCAGAAATGTGAAAAAATATCAGAATTTTTATAGGAAAACTTTCATTTTTTTGTGGTGAAATTTTCAATGTATTTGAATAGGCATAATTTTGTAATGATTAGGCACTTGATACGCAGCATGCATCGACGTTGTAATGTTGTTATTCGAGCACACGGAGGGCATACTGAATACTCCATCCACAAAAATCAAGTTCTTTGTTTCCAAAGGCAATCGTTTTGACGTTTATTTTACTACACTGCAGCTGGCTAGTATTAGTGCCGTATGACGGCGGTAGAACGTCTACCCTACTTTACCATAGTGCAGATTATATTTCATTTCCTTTGGGATCATTGGGCCCATTATGGTACATTTGAAAATGTATACGCTAGGGGGCGTAAGCAGTGTTGCAAACCATTACTGCTTATGAAGAGTCTCAACAAAAACCGAGACTCCCAGTTTTTAATCTGTAGTGTGTTCTTTGTTTCCAAAGGCAATCTTTTGACGTTTATTTAACTATAATGCAGCTGGTGTTAGTACCGTATAGCGGCGGTAGAACGTCTCCCCATACTTTACCATGGTGCAGATTATATTTCATTTCCTTTGAGATTATTGGGCCCATTATGGTACATTTGAAAATGGAGTTCTGCTCATGTATACGCTAGGGGCGCGTAAACAGTGTTTCAAACTTCATTACTGCTTATGAAGAGTCTCAAAAAACCGAGACTCCCATTTTCTAATCTGTAGTGTGTTATTTGTTTCCAAAATCAATCTTTTGACGTTTATTCTAAGAAATGTCCGATTCCAGTTTAGTTTCACGGGTGCCGGGATTTATGGTTTGCTGCTTGTGTAACTACTGAACATTTCGAATTGGCCTTCATGAAATCTTATACAGAATTGGTTTTGTTATATAGCAAGAAAAAAAAATGTCACAACTTGTTCTTACTAGATCAATGTTTCCATCCCTAAACTTTGATCCCTATCTTTTTCTGTGCCGTATATTAGCATACATGCTTGTATATCTGACAAACACGAACAACTAGAAGCTTTTATAATACACGTTTCATATTACTTTAAACGTAACATATAGCGATGTCAAAACTTTTTTAAGTAGAGCCATGTGTCAAAAAAGCAGTAATTGTTCCCGATATAGAGACCTCTACTTCATGTATGACCAGTTGTTACATATGTGTATGGTTCGTACATATCATACGAAAGCTTCACACTAAATTGTCCACATATTACATATGCGTACAGTTGTACGCAAACAAAACACACCCATAATGCCATGTGTTACATATGCATACTGAAAATTTTCAGATAAAAGCTCTGATATTTTTCATATTTCTGCTCAAAAACATAGATTGTGGGTACTCGTTAGAACCGCCTCGTCAAGGCGGTTTTAACGAGTACTCACAATCTATATTTTGAGCAGAAATATCAAAAATAATGTGTACGCCTGTAAACCCCAGTTTTACTATATAAAAGTGGGGTTTATGGGGGCCAAAATTATATAGCCGTGTTTCCGTGATGATTAGATACTACAGAATGCATGAATGGAGAGCAAAGGCCCAGATAATAATTTGTGCATGCGCAGGATGATCTTTATACGTGCATTTTGCGCATGTTCGAAGGCACATTTTCGCTTGACGTGGCCCATACAGAAAGCGTATTCATGTCAATATTAAAATCGTGGTAGCCACAGAACAAGTACACTACTCACGTAACATGCTAAAGCACATTGCTCTCCAACCCCGATCCTATCATACACTCACCCACACCCAAAACAAGAATTTAGAGGTTGTTTTTAAATATGCGTAGCGCTCAATACGCACATTAAGCATGCGCGTAAGATGCGTAACATGTGTAAGAAAAAATATTAGTTTCAATAAAAAAGACATCAGCTAACTTAAAACTGTTTGCTTCAATACTAGAGGACCTATTCAAAGGAAAGATGCTACTCATACATAAAAAATTGCTCCCTCTAAGAATAGCCCCTATTTTGGAAAGGGAGCATTTTGTTTTCCTTTAAAAGCAGTCCCTATATTGGAAGCGATACAAGGAAGTATGTTTCAAGTATTTTCCTCGGGTGTGCGTAAAACTAATTTTGATCTATAGTTACGTCACTTTTTTTGCACAAACACACTCACAGACGCACACGCACGCAGAGAAAATAATAAAATTAACCTGTTTGAATGTTCCTTGGCACGGTCCATCACGCATCACTTGTACCTCTTCTTTCTTTTCGTCGTACAGAACTCTGGAAGCCTCCTGTATCCCATTGTTGTAACAAATGTTTGTTGCAGGTTGTTTGTATGTAAATATCCAAAATATTGAAATATTCAATACTGTTGTAGGAATAAATACGGCGAGAAACTGTTTCAGCTGCATATTTGTGCTTCTTTTTTTCCTGCTTTTATGCAGACGACAAATTGAAGATATTTTTCTTATTTTTCCTAGAAAATAGGCTTTGACATTTTTTTCTGAGTAGACAACTTGCATAAAGTGTCAAAGAATATTGTCTGGGAAAACTATGAAAAAAATATTCCAAAATATCGTCTGCTGAAAATTTTATCCAGATAATGATATCATGTAAGAACGAACAGACGTAGTCCCAGCAAACATGTATATATGGGACCCATATGGGCAGAATCTGGGTATTTATCCCATTCGGGTCTTACGGGGGCCCAATATAGGCTTTTTTGCCCATATAAGACCCATATAGGTCCCATAGTGATACAATTCGGCCAACAAACATGTATATGTGGGAACCATATGAGCAGATTCTGGGCATTTATCCCATTAGGGTCCTAAATGGGCCCCATACAGGCTTTTTGCCCATATAAGCCATACAGGTCCCATATTGGTAATATTCGATAAATATAAAAATACCAATATGTGGGACCCCGAGATAAAATTGAAATAATCCTGGAAAAGTGATAATTTTTAGATGCATAATTAGGGCCAAATGGCTCCCATGGACCTCTATGGTTCCAGTGTTGTCCTCCCATTACTATATGGGACCCATATGGGTTCAATATGGGTATTAAGGGGAACAACAACTGTACCACTATTTAAACATAATATCAAAAAATAAAAAAAAATAAATAAATAATAATAATAATAAAAAATAATAGTTTGTTCATTACAAAATGAAAGTATCTATTAAATTTATTTTGACTATTTTCCCGACATGGAGGTTGATTCATGATCGTATTTGTATTTTAACTCGTATATCCCTGTTACTTTTAAAATAAATACGCATGAGGCCACCATTTCCAACTATTGAAAAGGACGCCTACTATTTTTAAGGCCTCTTGAGTCTTCGCATGTACAATAACTTGCACATGTACGTAGGACTTTCTCTGTTGCGACCTTACCAGTCCAACAAATGGGCTGGGACTGGGGACTTATAATCATTTGTATAAAAATGTGTAAAAGTGTTTCTTCTGGAGGAAATGTGGGTTGATTTTTCCCATACTGGACCCATACAGTTCCCATATTGTTCCCATATGGTTTTGCCCATGTGGGTCCAACATGGAATCGTGTTGCAAATCCCTCATGAGTCCCTTATGGGCTTCCCGTATAGGACCCATATAAATACCCATTTGGGGCCCATGGTGGTCCTGTATTTTTTGCTTGCTGGGTAGTGGCTGGGTATTATGGTTTCACGTTGGACGTCCGTGTGTCTGTCCATCCGTCCATCGTACGTCCGTCTGTCCGTTTTTCGTTTCCGGGTGATAACTTAAGTAAAAAAACAAAAAAAACAATGGATTTTCACCAAACTTGGTATGTGCATTGATATTGTGGAGATCTGGTTTGGGGTTGCTAGTGGGCAAATTTCGTCAAATTTTTACGGAGTTATCTGCCCGAGATACGCCCATATTTTCGTTTCCGGACGATAACTTGAGTAAATAACGAGGGATTTTAACCAAACTTGCTATATGCATATATGCATTGACATTAAGGAGATCTGGTTGGGATTGCTATTGGGCAAATTTCGCTAGTTTTTTACGGAGTTATCTGTCCGAGACACGCCCATATTTTCGTTTCCGGACGATAACCTAAGTAAATAATAAGGGATTTTAACCAAACTTGCTATATATATTGACATTAAGGAGATCTGGTATGGTATAGCTAATGGGCAAATTTTTACGGAGTTATCTGCCCGAGACATGCCCGTATTTTCGTTTCAAGACGATAACTTGAGTAAATAGCAAGGGATTTTAACTTGCTATGTGCTTTGACCTTAAGGAGATCTGGTTTTCAATTGCTAATGGGCATTTTGTCAAATTTTTACGGAGTTATCTGCCCGAGACATGTCCATATTTTCGTTTCTGGACGATAACTTGAGTAAATAACAAGGTTTTTTAACCAAACTTGCTATATGCATTGATATTATCAAGATCTGGTTTAGGTTTGTTATCTGTCCATTGATATTATCAAGATCTAGTTTAGGATTGTTATCTGTCCCTCCGTCATTTTCTTTCCAGACATTTTCGCAACTATAACTTTAATACATGGCGGGGTATTATGCTTGCGGTGCTTTTATTGACAAGGGAGACAACATTTGTGATTGTTGGCATTCCTATTCATCAACTCTTCTCTGGGGAACAAAGTCTGATCTCCACTGTTTCCAAATAGTTCAACCATTTTTCTCTAGGAGTATCTAAATCACATAGCCTGACATACCTAAAATCAAAATTAGAATCTACCAATATATAGTGTGAGGATTTCATTCAGTCGACAATTACTTAAGACCCCGTCCCCAACCCCTCAATAATTTTTCTACTGACCGTTCAAACACGGTTTATCTGTTGCAGCTCATTTGTGTTCTTACAAAGATGATTTCATATGTGGCGTTTGCTTTTTCCCTGGTTTCATTACGAAAACATGCCTATTCAAAGAAACTGAAAATTTTACCACCAAACACTGAATTTTTTTCAGATAAAAAATACTGATATTTTTCATATTTCTGCTCATAACATAGATTGTGAGTACTCGTTAGAACCGCCTCGGCGAGGCGGTTCTAACGATTACCCATAATCTATGTTTTTGAGCAAAAATAAGAAAAAATAATGTATACCCCTGTAAACCCCAGTTTTACTATACAAAAGTGGGGTTTAAGGGGGTCAAAATTATAAGGGCATGTTTTCGTGATCACCGGCTTTCTGTCGATGTCTCGACAATGCTGTGCTTCGTGACTGTTGTATTTCCTTGGTATATTCACATATCTTTTTGTTATGATTCTAGATAATGACGGAACACCCTATTCAGACAGACATGTCTGAGCCTACATCAGACGCAGTGGCTTATCAGGGTCAGAAGTGTTTCTGCTAACTGTTACTTCTATTTTCGTACATCGGTTATTGTAAATGCGCACCCGGAATGTGCTATTTTAGTGGGCTGCTGTTTTCTCGTTTCTTCTTTTTTGTGTTGTGTCGTGATTATGGCTTTTTCTGGGTAGCTTCATTTGTAGTTTTGTGTTTCAACTTTCGTTTAAGTAGTGAATTTTACAGAACGCAAAACAAGAATTCAATAGCAAATTTCAAAGCGGATCTGCCGGCCTCGGCGGCTCAGTCGGATTCTCGTCTAACTGGTGATCAGGAGGCTGTGGGTTCGAGCCCCGCCGGCAATATTCTTCAGCGGATATTGATCATGAAATATGTTTTTACGGTCATTCTCTCCCTTCCGCTGATTCAAGAAGGACAGTTTTGAGTTTCTGGCGAAAGAATGTGCAAAAGTACTGGTTTACGCATGGAGGACTAGGCCTGTCCAGGAAAAAGTGTGGTTAGGTAACTGATCGGCTCGCCATGACCCTTATGGATTGACTGGCCCGTAAAATCTCAACTCTGCGATGAACTTATGAACTGGTTTTGTAGCTATTTATCCAACAGACGACAAAGAGTTGTCATAAACGGTCAGACATCTGAGTGGACATGTGTCCTAGCCGGCGTGCCCCAGAGATCTATCTATCATATTTCTCATTTACATCAATGACATTGTAAACGAGCTCCACGCATCAGTTAGACTGTTCGCAGACGATTCAAGCCTTTATATAATAACTGAAAATCCGAACACTGCAGCCACCATTTTAAATCACGACCTGAACCGTATCGATACACGGGCTGCGTAGTGGCTGGTTGATTTCAACGCTGCTAAAACTATTTACCAGATCTTATCATTGAAACGTAACCCACCCTGCATCTACCTCTGTATATGAACGGAACACCTATCACTGATGCTTCATCACACAAGCACTTAGGTTTGACGTTCACCAATAACTGCAATTGGGCTGAACACATCAACAATATCACAACAGCCGCTTGGACTAGACTAAATTTTTTACGTGCACTGAAATTTAAAATTAACTGGCATACCCTCGAAAAATTTATATTTCATTTATTAGGCCCTTGCTTGAATATAGTGACGCAGTTTGGGACAACGCCGCGGTAGAAAGTAAAAAGCAACTAGAAGCAGTACACATCGAAGCAGCGCGAATTAGAACACGTGGAACAAAACTTTGTAGCATAAAGAACCTCCTTGATGACCTTGGCTGGGAATCCCTGCAAGCTAGGCGTGAGAAGCACAAACTAATTATCTTTTATAAAATGGTAAACGGCCTTACACCTGAATATCTCCAATCTCTTATCCCACCAATTGTTCAAAATTCTACTACATTTAACTAGAGAAATTCTAGCGATCTTCGCAATGTTCATGCGCGAACAAACTTGTTTTATAACTCATTCATTCCATCAACAATACGTGCCTGGAATAATCTGTCTGACGAGATTAAGACTGCACCATCTGTTGCTTCGTTTAAATTTCGATTTAATAATAATTTAAAAAAAAACTCCGAAATATTACGATACTGGCTCTCGTACTGGCCAGATCTTGCACGCAAGACTCAGAATGGAATGCAGTTCCTTAAATGTGCATATCTACAGAAAAAATGTCGTCCCTAGTCCAACATGTTCATGTAGGGGATTCGAAAGTACCTATCACTTCTTTTTCCAATG
The DNA here is from genome assembly GCA_964016985.1 of Anodontia alba. NCBI lineage: Eukaryota > Metazoa > Mollusca > Bivalvia > Lucinida > Lucinidae > Anodontia > Anodontia alba. The sequence goes on from OZ024821.1 coordinate 135,497,281, forward strand.
CCCAAACTACGAGATATCTTCCTGCCCTTAACACTAATCAGGGTCTTTATGGTACAGCTGATGCCTCTGTGGTAGAGAATGTAGCTTTATTTTCTCAGGCCCAACAATTCATAATATATTCTGAACGTTTCGTTTGATCTTCTAACAAAAATACACACCAAGTGGCACCAAATGATAAACTAAATACACTTTAAATAAATATGCAACGTTATTCAAAATGAAACTTTGACGGGTATTGTCGATCGACAGTGTAGAATGCTACATCGTATATTTTGAGAAAGGACAAAATGTCGTAATTGTAACATAAATACCCTTTTGAGCATCCTCCCAGTAAGCATTCTGCATAAATCTGAATCGGGCCTTTATCGGCCGATGGTGGCCGACGTGGATTTGTGAGGAATGCTGGCTGGGCTAAGAACGAATGTGTACGCTCTTCTCAAAGAAATTCTCGATATATGTACCTATGTAAATAACTGAAATATCACTATAACTACGGCATGTCCTCGCATCATCATCATCATCATCATCATCATCGTCGTCGTCGACATCGACAATATCATTATCATCATGATCATCATCACCATCATAGTCATTTCTTTCAAGTCAATGTAGAGATTGTATCATTAATATATTCTCTGCATTTGGCTGTGTCATCCATGGTCGGTGCATGCACTGCGCAGCTGATGAAGGAATCGGTTGGCTTTCCGCTGGGTGCAGTTGCTGCCGCTTAGAGTCGTGTCGCTTGTAGGTAGGGAACCCTCCCAATCACTTGCGTCACGTGTCGGCGTCAGCTCTGTGCGGGGTGGGATGCGATTTCGGTTCTTGTATCAGCCTGTGACTTTTAAACGATAACCTCTATAGAGTTGTCGTTTAATGCAACTGTGATATTTGCTGCGTTTTTATGTGTAAACGGCCTTTTATGATGTATATTTAGTCTCTTATAATTCTGTAAAGAACTGTCTAGAGTTTTGTATATGTATGTATACTTGTATTGTGATAAGATGTACAATAGAATGAGATTTTAATAAACTGATCACTTGAGACTAAAATAAAATATTTCAAATGTAAATTAAATGTTAATTGCGGACAGACGGTTTGTGCCAGAAACGACCTTTGTAGGCCCCTGCTCCAATCAGACAGCTTCCTGACACATGCCTTCTTTACCGCAGTGCTAATCTTAAAATTTGATAGTATTAATAGAGTTTGTATTGTTGCAAGTATTCTATGTTTTAATATGATGTATAGTTTAGTAAATCCATTTTACTACAGTTTATAAGTCATTTAATGTTTTAATAAAAAAAACTATGATGATCAGAGCGTGCCCAAACGCTTATAAAAGTCTTAAATTATGTATATATTGCTCTGATTGTGATAGGCTGTGTTTATATCATGTTTGGTTTAAACATATTTTATTACATAATACAAGTACAACAAAGTAACAAATTTGACATACAAACGATATAGGATTAGAACGAAAGCATATAAATACTTATAGAGTTCTTCTCCTCTACGGTGTATATTTCGTTGTTGACTTGAAGGCAGATCGTTTCACAGATCAAGGCAAAATGTTGTGGTTTATATCATGTAAGAAGGTAAAATAAATTAGTTGACAAAACACACACAAAAAATATAGAATACAAAAAAGAAATAAGAATAAAGAAAAATTATAAAAAAAAATAAAAATAAATAGATAAATAATAAACAAATAATTCAATAAGTGTTTGTATTAAGAAAACAGTAGTAGGAATCAAACAGTGTGTAACAAGGTATATGAAAATAGCATTCTTGGAGAGGAACAACTGAGCTTGCATCCACAGGCAGACAATGCAGATATTGTTCAGGACAAGTTGTACCTGCAACATGCATTTACTACAGATTTAAAACCGTTTAGTGTCCAATATAAATTTATGAACTTTATCAAAAATGGCTTTGTTTATGTCAACAGAGAGGTTTGAGCTGCCGTATAGCAACAGATTTAAAGTAGGTGTCTGAATTGTAGATATAGCATTCATTAAAGCTGTGCGTTGAGTTTGGTAATGTGAGCAATGGAAAAAATAATGCTGCGAATCCTCGATACTACCACAACTACACAGTGGCGTTTCAGAGACATTTTTCAGGAACAGATCCAGATTCAAAGCACTGCAGTGAGTACGCAAACGAGTGTGTAAGATCTGGAGGCGGCGACTGCCAGTATAATAGTGTTTCGGTGTTTGTTCCTTGTCTTTAGTTAAGTTATATTTAAAAGAATTAACAGTATTACTTTGCTGGAGTTCTAATGGCAGATTATTCCATTCTTTGATGGCCGTTGGCAGAAAAGATTGTTGATACTGAGTGGTTCTAGCATTGATTCCTCGTAGATTACTTGAATGCCTTAAATTATAATTAAAAACATTACTAATAGATTCAGGTACCAAAGAGGATAGATACTGTGGAGTTAAACTGTATCTCATTTTATAGAAAAGAGTTAGCCTGTGGTTTTTGCGTCTCTGTTCGAGAGTTTCCCATCGAATTTCAGAATAGAGTGTGTCTAACGAAACTAACTTTGTTGCTCCCGTAACTATTCTGGCAGCTTCATTTTGTATTTTGTCCAGTTCTCGTTTTTCGTACTGGGTACAATTATCCCATATGACATCACCATACTCAAGCAACGGTCTTATAAATACAATATAAATGGTTTCAAGAGATTTTCGGTCGAGTTGAAATTTAAGTTTTCTCATGATATTTATTCTTGTCCACGCTTTTTCAGATATGTAGTTTATATGTTTGTGCCATGAGCAGTCTTGTGAGAATACTATTCCTAAGTGTTTATGAGAGTCCACTTCAGTTATTTGTACATTTTGCATAAATAATGGGGGTGAAGGTTTCTATTTAATTTACGCGAAATTAACATAGATTCAGTTTTTGGAGGGTTAAAAGTGACTAACCACTTAGCAGCCCATTGTGTTATTCTTCCTAAGTCAGCGTTAATACAAGCAGCTGCAGTGACGGGGTCATCGACAACAATATAAACACTTGTATCATCTGCAAAAAGTCGAATATTGGAACCTATATCAAGAACAATATCATTGATATACACAAGAAATAAACGGGGTCCTAAGATCGAACCTTGAGGGACTCCAGCATGTATAAAAATCCAATCTGAGACAGCACCAGGCAGAACAACTCTTTGCTTTCGATTAGTTAAATAACTCTTAAACCATTCTAGGACTTGTCCTGTGACACCAGCTGCTTCAAGTTTCAAAAGTAGTCCTGCATGCCAAACCCTGTCAAAAGCTTTGCTGATGTCACAGAAGACAACCCGCACTTCTTTGCCAGAATCTAAGGCCTGACAAAAAGTATTATATAAATATGTAAGTTGGTTGACAGTTGAATCGCCAGGTATAAAACCGGACTGGAGCGAAGAGAGCAAGTTATAAGTTTGTAAATGATTATACAGATGTTTGAAGACAAGACGTTCAAAAAGCTTGTCTTCAGAGTTTAGAAGAGATATTGGTCGATAATTATTTACAGCAGACAAGTCACCTTTCTTCGGAACAGGGCAAACATGAGCCTCTTTGTAAGAAACGGGCACAACACCTTTGTGCAATGAGTCATTGAAGAGTGAACAAAAAGGAGAAGCTAGTTGATGCGAAAGTTCCTTTAGAATACGATTACTCAGCCCATTTGGTCCAGAAGCTTTACCTACAGGCAATACCTCGAGTACTAATTCAACCTCATGAGGAGTCAAAACGATACGATCCAATAAAGAATCAACAGTAGCTGGAGTTAAATCAGGAAGAACAGCATTTTGTTCATCCAGGAGTGTTTGACTTTGGAAGAAATTGTTTAAAACATTTGCTTTGTCATGCTCGTCTGTGATTATGTTATTATTGACCTCAAGTGGCGGAACAGATATTCTTGAGTTTGGGGCGATTATTTGTTTTAATGTAGACCACCAGTCTTTTGAAGAAAGGGATTCAGACCGCAATTTGTCTGCTATTTTGTCATTGTAAAACTGTTTACATTTGCGTGTCATTTTAACTGTTTGATTTCGTAATTTCTTAAACTTACTCCAGTCTGTTTCATTTCCTGTTCGTTTTGCTCTATGATATGACCGTTTGCGTTTGCGAATATATCTTTTTAATTCTGACGTTATCCATGGAGGATCTGAAGGATGGATTGTAATATTTCTATTTGGAATGTTATCTTTGGCTAGGTCGATTATTTTTGAAATTATATTTACAGAGTATGTGTCAATGTTATCGTCGTAAAGAGCAGGCCAGTCTACTAAGGATGCTTGCTCACGTAATGATTGATAATTTCCTTTTTCATAGTCCCAAATATGACGTTTAAATGTTTTACGTTTTAGTTTAGCAAACTTGAGAATTCCGTATACTGGGCAATGGTAACGTATATCCTGATTCAGAAATGGGTCACCTATACCACTTAAAAGCAAACTATTTTTGTTACTGACTATTAATAAATCAATTAAAGACGAAGAATTCTCAGCATAATGGGTGGCTTCTTCGATTGTTTGAGACAAAGAGAACTGAGTGCACAGAGCATTGATCTTTCTAGATGATTGCAAATTCAACAAATTGTAGTTAAAATCTCCCATAACGATTATTTCACGAATATTAGTATCTACCGCGAGGGCAATAGAGTCTTCAATATTAGAAAAGTAATTGTTATTCGAATTAGGCGGTCGATAAAACAGGCCAAATAGTATGCTTTTATGGTTATTGGCTATCTCAATCCATATATTCTCTATACCTCTAATTTCTAAGTCATTCCTCCGTTTATAATGGATACCTTCCTTAACATAAATAATTACCCCTCCATGAGCATCTCCTTGTCTGTCTTTACGCACTGGCGCCTGGTATTGCTGAAGCAATATATCTTCATTATCAATGGAAGGGTTTAGCCAAGTCTCAGAGAATGCAAGTATGTCAAATTCATGGAGCTCTGTATGAAGTATTTCGAGCTTCGGGAGGATGCTTTGGACATTGTAGTGAACAAATGATAAATTATGATTGAGTGGAAGGGAGTCAAAAACTGTAGTAGACAAGCTTGAAGATGAAGTAGACAGACTCGTTACAGATGAAGACGAATGGGATGTGGGTCCTGGATTTGGATGAATGTCACCTGAACAAAGTAAGAGGATGGTGAGCCACGTTGTGAAGACAATATACATGAATATTCCTACCACAAGTAATGAGAACTGCGCATTCGCCTTCCCAGCTTTGCTTTGTGAGACGTGAATTGTGCGTCTAGTCTTCTTTATGAATTGGTTTAATGTTTTTCGGTTTTCGTATGATAGAATAAGTGAGTAGCAATAGAGAATGTTAAAATAGATATGAAGTAGCAAAATTAAGTGCAAAAGAAATTTAAAGTTGCAAATACAACGATGTTCTGGCATGATAACAATTTTGCTAGAATCTAGCGTCATTGTCATGTGATTGAAAATAAGAAGTGTAGAAACAGAAGAATTGCTATCATACCAACTCTAATACAGCATGCGTCTGCAGACAAGCTCAGTCGACCCTCTTTAAATGCAAGAAAAAAAGTACAAATAAGAAAATACATTAAGCAAATTCAAAACAAATATGGAGGATTAAGTATAACATCAGAACAGGGAGTATTACAAAGCATATTAAATTGATGCTTATATGTCACAGTTGCTAAAATATGGTTGTAATAATAGTAACATTCCTCAATACTAAGAGTAACTTGATTCAAGGACAAACAGGTCTTAGATTTGGACAGTTAAGCATTATCAAGCAATGTAGGCATAGATCAGACGCCGCAAACTTGCTTGCTCACATACAGCAATATCCCAAGCACACCTACAAGTAATATAAAGGACTATTTCAAATTTCAAGGCAATTATGATAAGTAGATAATGTGGCCCAATCTAATGATAAATACTGTATGCAGATTCTGTATAAGCAATATGGATCATGTTTAAATATATAGTGTCTCGTAAGTCCAAAAGGACTGGGTATCAAATATGTTTTATTTCGCTGTATATTTGTATATGTAATTGTATTTGATATGTGACACTCAAATAAACAATAAACTATTATTGGTAGCAGTAATGGTAATGGTAATGACAACAATAATAATCGCAATGATTATTGTTGTGTTGTTATTATTACTGCAATTATTGGATTATTATTATTAGGCGTTGCAATAATGATGGTGATTAGGACGACGGTAGTAATTATTATTATTATTATTATTATTATTTTATACTTCACAAACATACATCATTATTATCTACCATTCACGTATTGTAAATATGCCTTTATTTCTATTTCAGGAGATGATTTGTATAATCTTTTATCTTTTTATCAAATCCTGTACCATATAAGTAGTATAGGATGGCATAGTGCCACCTAAACTACTCATATAACATTACGCGATGTATATATGTGAACTTAAATGAATAAAATATTGTTTAAACCAAAATCTCAACTCAATCAATTAAAGTGGACCTCTCCAATAATTGTACCGGTGATTTATCTTAACCATTAAAGAGCTAAGAAAAATTGTAGCAAACGACTTTCTTGTTTGTTATTTATAGTTTTCAGATTCGATTCACATGAAATGTCAAATCTTACTTTCTCGGACAAATAAAAAAAATCATAATATCGTCTGTTGCAGTTGTGATTAGGTCTTTAAGACTTAAACGAGAACGAAATTATCTCTAACTTTATATTAACCCTTAAAATGCCAAGAAAATCTGCATCTTACGTCTGTTTATGTCGTCTGCTGAATATTCTTGCAAACTTTTCAAACCTATTTTTGCATACATGCAAACAGTGTGGACCCAGATCAGACTGCTCCTCTAGGATCCGAACTGTTTGCAAAAATGACTTTTACAATCACAAGCAGATAACAAAGCAGGCGACAATTATTGTGATTGGCAGTTTAAGGTTAAACTATTAAAATATTACTAAGCTTCTATTTTCATGTTTGATCTAACTTTTGTATGCATGATACGTTTGTGAAAAAACATTTTCAAAACAAAGCTATAAAATATGCATAAATACGATTGTCACCAATGTTACTGGTTGATAAGTTCTGTTATTAATTAACTAAGTAATTATTGTTCAAACAGCCTGCATCCTACCACTGCAATGTTTGGCATGATTTCTATACGATTATACGAAGGCCAATACTGAAAGTCACAAGGATTTAAGAGATAAAAACCGAGGGATTAGTGGATTAGTGGGGGGGGGGGGGGGGGGGCGGGGTCAATATTTTACGATAATATGAACACGGGCAATGCCTTTAGGCGAGCTCGCAATGCACTATGCTTTGGAAAAAAAAACATTTTGCAGTTATAGCACAATTGGATAATACTAAACCCAAAAATCGTCCAAAAATCAAAGTATAAGATCCAAGCTATGCGTTAAAATTTTGGTACCGGATTCTGGTACCGGATTTTCCCATTTGGTCCCGGCAAATACAAATAGATCTGCTACATTAATTGAGAACCCGACAAACTGCAAACAAAATGTTTGTTCCGGTTTGGTTTGAGGTGTGCTATACCATAGAGCTTGCTCGCGCAGGCCTTTGGCCTTCGCCGCATTGGCCACATGCGGCAGTGAGCTCGCTATTAACCAGTCAATGAGACTTTAAACACGATGATAATTCTTTTATTTGGTACATCAAGATACCTGTAGATGTTGAAGCTACACTTGAAGACAGCAGTTCTAAGTACCCATTCAAACAAAGCAATATTTTACTGAAAAGTCAACAATTAACTGCATGGTGAATCAAAAACAAGAACGAACAAATGTATCAAAAAGAAGTTTAACGACTTTCAACACAGTAATAAGTTGTAAACAAAAAATTGATTAAAGGCTCCATATTCCTCAAAAATTGATATTTTATTATCCAAGAAACATTTAATAAAGTGATATATTGTAGTAATACAATCATGAAATGTGGTACCTAACAGGTTGTAAAATTTTAGTAAGTCTCTCATTCTTGAAATGAAATCCTTTTTATATCGTATCTCTGAATTATTGTTGCCAACGATAAATGTTGAGATACGACAAAAACCATTTCATTTTTGATGAGAGACTAACTGAAATTTTACAGGCTGTCAGTATTGAACTATTCTTGGATAAAAAAATACCTATTTTTGAGGAATATGGAGCCTTTAATAAAATGTCTTAAAATTGATGTTTTCATATTGGCCCTGTTACAGGTCCTCGGCCAGTCGGATTAACCTTCGGATGGCTATAATGGCCCTGTGTTAGTTTAGAAATTGACGTGTGCAGTCTTATTCCACATTGTTAAAAACTGCGAGAAAAAAAAAAGAAAAACACCGCGATCAATGTAGGACAATATAATGTAGAAAAGTATCAAAGCTTAACAAATAGATTCTACGCTTTTTGTCGCACCTGCGTTAGCATGGGCGACTTAGTCGTGCAAGGTTCCGTCCGTTCGTTCGTACGTGTAATTAGGCCCACCCGAGCGCTCTCCCTAGCGACCACCTTAAATGAAGTATACAAACTGTAAAACTTTACTTAATTTCACTTCAGTGCTTGTTTTATCTCAATGAACTGAACAAGGATGACAAGTCTCACTCTCCTTGCGCTTGTTTTCACATCTACGCAGGTGCAGTGAACTCTCATTACAATGGCAGCATTTGTTCCCAAAGATGTTGCTTTTAAAGCTGTTGTAAAAAATCCGACAGAATGATATGTAAGAAAGAGCTTGTTTTATTCTTATTTCCTCATAGAACATATGTTTTGGGTATTTGTTAGAATCGCCTCACTGAGGCGATTCTAACAAATATCCAAAACATATGTTGCTTCAAGTTTTAATGCAATATTCTTGCATGATTTCTATACCTGTCACCTCTTGAGCGAAGGTTTCGTGACATTCAAATTGTCATTATAAAGAATTGTGTCGTTGTATCGAGTGTCGGTATAAAGAGAGTTAATATAAACTTCAACGAAATTCTTTATATTTTATTTACAAAGGAGACCACTTTTGTCACTTCCTGCTTGGTATTATGTTCAACGATTTCTTTTCCAAAAAGGGATCTACTCCAAAAGGAAGGACTGTGTTCTCTATGGGAATCACATTCTTTCTATTAGACGTAAATCCCTTTTAAGAAGGAAGGCGGGAATCATTTTGATAGGACTGCGCCCACCTCTCTCCTACCTGCCCTCCCCTACACACACACACACACACACACACACACACACACACACACACACACACACACACACACACCATGAAAGCGTTTCCATTCCCATTTAAATTGACTGTGGCAGTAATATTGTATGTCGGACCAGACACATTTTGGTACAGCCACTAACAAACGTTATGGATGTGACTACAAACGTTCCTAAACGCCTAAAACACTCTGAGTTACAATTTCAGCTGACGACATATTGAAATACAGTCGACTCTCGTTATCTCGAATTCCAAGGGGCTGTCTGAAATACTTCGAGATATCCGTACTTCGACATATCAGATTTGCAGAATTGAGGAAAAACTAATTCGATTAACCACATGTAACAAATATATGTGTAATTTGACTCCTGAAATTAGAGATATATTGAAAATATTGTGGAAAATAGGAGCAATTTCTCCTCTTTTCCACAATATTTTTTACCTGTTGTTAGATTTTCATGTTTAGGCAGGGACCAGATTTTCACTTCGAGATAAGCGGTTCTTCGAGATAAGCGTGTTCGAGATAGCGAGAGTCAACTGTAGTTTTATCATTTTTCCCAGGAAACAGGTTTTAACATTTCATGTAAATTGTCTCCAATGCCAGGGTCTGCATTATTTATTCAGGCCTGTCTGTCCCTATTCTTTGGTTAAACATTGCACATGTATTTCTGCTAATCAAACGACGTCTGTAAAGATTGCGGAAAATTGTAGCGTAGCTGAACACTGTAAAAAGGGACTAACATAAACTCAAAACATCATTTGACCACAGTAAACTCTGTTTATTTTACAGGGTCAAAGTATTTAGTTTTGACCTTTTCCAAATATAAAAATTAACTTATTATTGTTGCTCGATAAAGATACGATAATGGCATTGCCAGGTCACAGCAAAAGCTAACGTGTGGCAGAGCTGGGCCACAGAAACCACAAACCTGTGCAATGTGCGAACATCGAAGACTTACCAGCCGGCGCATGCAGATTGCTCAGAGTTTTCGATCTTCGTATGAAAGACATCTGAAATCAAAGAGCGAATAGTCTGATCAGAAGCGTGCAGATGCGAATGCTTATCTTAGTCTTCGTCGTTTGCAGCTGGTACAGTGTCGATTTTGTGGCTTAGTTTACATGCGTATTTACTCTAAGTATTCGGACAGACAGGCCTGAGCAACAGTGTAGATCCAGATCAGACGCCACAGATCAGGATCTACACTGTCACTCATTCAGCAGTTTTACACATTCAACAGATTTGAAAAATTTGACTTGTTTAAATGTTATGACGTATGGGAAGGAAATTAGGTGCCCAAATACTTAGAATTAATACGGCAGTTCGTTGTTCAGCATGGGAAAAGGGAACTTATACCACATACGAAAAGCCAAGACCCAGATCAGCCTGCACCTCCGTGCAGTTGGATCAGGGTTTACTATCTAGATATATTCGACAATACCCATTGATTCCGTAAACGGCAGAGAAAATACCTGGTCACACTGCACGAATGCGTAGGCTGATCTGGGTATTCGTGGTCCGCATATGGCATTAGGATCGTTTTCACACACTACGCTACGTCATTTTTTGCCATTAGATCTACCTCGTTGAGTGTGATGGAACCAGTACTTGTAATAACTTAAAGTGGAAAAGTTTTACATAACTATTTTACCAAGTTATACAAAAGTAAAACCCTTAAAGTGACAATCATAGCTGCAGTAGACGACATTATGAAATATATATCTTTTTTTTATATTTTTAGAGAGAAATTAGGCTTGACATTTCATGTGAATCGTCTGCGATTCACATGAAATGTTAAGCCTGATTTTCTCTGTAAAAATGATAAAGGAAGAATGTCTTCTTCTACATTTTAAGGGTTGTTACAAAAGCAACAATTTGAAAGGAGCATAAGCGGAAGTGACATACGCAGGAAATCAACGGAAAAGTTTAAGACAAAGATAGCTTTTCAGGATGGAGTTACATCGAAGCATCATATATGTTATAATGACTTTTGTATTACTCAACACCTCAATAATAGACGGTTTTCCATGGGACGACTTTCAGGTAAGAGCTAACCCAGCTAGCATTCTTTATAAATCTATAGCGGGTCGTTATCGGCCCGTCAGGGTAGCTAACGGGCCGATCACGGCCCGCTATAGATTTATAAAGAATGTTTAATGGGTAAGATTACTGTCAAAGCTTTAAATGGTTTTTGATTGACTGAGTTGAGGTTCTACGGCCCAGTCAATCCATTAGGGTCATGTCGATTGCGGTCAGTTTACCTAACCAGATTTTTTCTGTGCAGGCTTAGACATCTAAGCAGTTACCCAGTACTTGTGCACATTCCTTCGCCAGAAACTGACAACTGCTCCTCTTGAATCAGCGGAAGGGAGAGAATGACCGTAGAAAATATTTTATGATTAATCTCCACGAAAGAATGTTGCCATACTCAAAGGGGATCGAACAAGCGACGTCCTGATCACCAGTCGGACGTGCATCCAACTGAGCCACCGAGGCCGGCTAAAGTTATAAATGGTAACAGGCGTGTGTGAATTTTCAGTATTTCGAGAGCTTTGCAATTCTTACACATTACACATTCCGAAAGGGGAAAAGAAACTGATTATAGAAGTTAACAACCAAACGTTGAAACAACGTCGAATCAACGTTGATTCAACGTCAAGACGTTGAATCACGTTTAATTGCCGTTGTTTCAACTTTGTGTGCCCGCTGGGTTTGGGTCTTACAAACCTTTTTCAATTCTAGTTTCTGCAATTTTAGCAAACGATATTCTAATCTAAGTAAGTACGGTATGAAGTTTTGCAAATTAGGTGCTTGTGTCTTCAGAACTTTAGTTTAACTGGGCGTCTAACAATATGATGAAACATGGCTGCGGGCCTTGATATTGTGTAAACTTACATCGAAGACTGTCGTAAACATAAATGGCATCATCTGGATCGATGTCGTTACTATATTGTAGACTCATTCTTTTGAACACTATTATGCAATAAAGTCATTTATGCAAATGCGGAATATTAGTGCCATTAATTACATATCACATTATTTGGATTGCTATGCAACTATTATACCAAGAATGATCAATATTAATTGTTCCTGTTAATTACTGGGAACGGTTGCCTAAACCGTCCTAATTATAAACACCCCGAATTTCTACAGTCGGTTATCGACCCCCCTAGAAACCAGTAAATTTAGTACGGACTCCAGCACTCAATTTTTGCTGACCCTAGTTTCGGAATGATATACGATTTATTTCGATACAGGAAGAAAGCCTCGATTTATTTCGATACAGGAAGAAAGCCTGGATATTTCTGTATATAAAACAACTACTGTATAGCAGATATGCATACATTGCATTTCGCGAACAGTTGCATGTTTCTATCGAGGCCCAGTTGATACTTAACAATTTTTAAGTATACAAAACCTAATGTATTTAAGTTAAAATCATAAAAAGAAAGAAAAAATACCTAAAACAGAAAGCAGAATGTTCACTTTCTCATGCACATATGCAAACATGACGTCATTAGTGAAACCCGGATGTTTTCCACTTTTAAGGGAGAGAGTACTCAGTTTTGCCGTCTGACATTTATTTTTTTTTTTTTTTTTCAATTTCGCATGCAAATAGCGTTTCAAATAAATTTCTACCGTTTTCTATAGCATTTATTAGAAGGTATACAGAAATGGATAAACACAAAAATGTACGAAGTTTCGTCTAATATGGCCACTACAATAAACCTGTAAGGAAACGTTTGAATGCAAATTTTATGACGCCATTTTGAATGACACATTTTGAATTTTACCAGATATCTTTGGTTTAAACATATTTATTTCAAAGTTACAATGATTATACAAACAGATATGACATATACACAAAAGATAGGATTAGAACGGAAGCATAAGCTTATTTAGTTCTTCTCCTAATACACATATATGAATTGTATTACATCATGGCAGTTTATCATTATTACAAGGATTACTTATTTAACGTAGATAATACGATATATGAACAGAGACTCAACCAATCATTATAGCAAAATGAAATTAAAACAACTTTGCAGTAACAGGAGATAACATAATACCACAATGATGGTTTCAGCGACAATGAAAAAAGAAACAAAGAAAAAGAAAAATAAGACAATAGAAAAAAAGTATAAAAAGGTAATCCGGAGCGAGAAGGGGCGGAAGGGGTGGACGGTTTCACTTGATAATTTCCGATAATATCGTAGGCAGAAATATACTGACCTCATATATCACCAGCTCTGATTTAATCTGATTAGATGATACTAGTATCACCTACAGGTAAGTGCTTAAAATCTTTTGCTGTTCTGTATGTACTTGTAGACAGCTTCAAAAATGACTTGATTTGTTTCATAAGGAAGTGACTCATCACCATGTAGAAATACATGTAGAGACGCATTACAATATTGAGACACTATCCGAAAAAGTTCGATTCGATGATCTCGATAGAAGTTACAAGATAAGAAAAAATGTTCCGCGTTTTCAACGTCACCACTTCTACAAGAACAGAGTGGGATGTCTGAAATTGACTTTACAAATAAGTCATGATTTAAAGAGCTACAACCTGTTCGTAGCCTAGTATGCAAAAGTTGTAACTTTCTGCTTCCAGTATAAAAATATTTTGGAACTGTCGTTTAAAAGAATCAATTGAATCTACATATTTATCATTTTCTGATAAAGTGTTCCATTCTCGTATGACAGACGGTAGGAATGAATTGAAGTACAAAGCAGTTCTCGCGTTAATAGTTTGGACATCATTTGCGTTTCTCAAATTGTAACGTGATCCTTCGTTAACTGAAGAAGGAACAAGTGATGAAAGATAATCAGGAGTTAAGTTATTATACATCTTGTAGAACAGAATCAGCTTATGATTGATTCTTCTTTTTTCGAGAGTTTCCCAACCAATCTCTTTGTAAAGATTTTGAATTGATATGAGTTTAGTAGTACCAGAAGCTATTCTAGCTGCTTCTATCTGTATTTTTTCGAGTTTCTGTTTTTCATAATCGCAGCAGTTATCCCAAATAACGCCCGCATATTCTAAAATAGGTCGTATAAATGTTGTATAAATTATTTCTAAAGATTTCCTATCTAGTTCATATTTTAATCTACGCATAATATTAATTCTTGTCCAAGCTTTTTCTTTAATATAGACAATATGTTTATGCCAAGAGCCATCATTTGAAAAATATATTCCTAAGTGTTTGTGAAATTCGACTTCTTTGATTTGCTGCCCTAACATGGTTAAGGAAGGGTGTACAGGTTTGTTGATTTTCCTGGACATCAGAAGTGTTTCCGTTTTTAAGGGATTCAATTTTACCAACCAAGCTTCAGCCCATTTAGCTATTTTTTCAAGATCTGCATTAAGAATTTCTGCCGCAACATCTGGATTATCGACAATTATGAAAAGACTGGTATCGTCAGCAAAAAGACGTATGCTAGATCCAATCTCAGTCACTATATCATTTATGAAAATTAAGAAAAGAAGTAGTCCTAGGATTGATCCTTGAGGAACGCCTGCCTTGATGTAGTTCCATTTTGATTCTACTCCCTGTAAGACAACATGTTGTTTTCTACCATCAAGATAACTAGAAAACCATTTTAATAGATCACCAGAGATTCCTATTGATTTAAGTTTATTAAGAAGACCGGCATGCCAAACACGGTCAAAAGCTTTACTTATGTCACAAAAAACAGCCCAAACTTCTTTGCCAGCATCAAGTGCCTGGCAAAATGTATTATACAAGAAAGTGAGTTGGTAAGTAGTAGAGTCTCCAGGTATGAAACCAGATTGAAAAGATGTAAGAATGTTATTATCACGGTTAAACAGATGTTTAAATACAAGTCTTTCGAAGACTTTGTCTAGATTACTCAATAAAGATATAGGTCGATAATTACAGACGTTAGAAGCATCACCTCCGCTTTTAGGTACAGGACAGACGTGAGCTATTTCAAAACTTATTGGAACTTCTCCTTGATGTACGTTAATGATGTATGTTAAATAAAGTAGCTAGTGGTGTTGACAGTTCACTAGCTAGTTCACGAAGAATGCGGTTACTTATTCCATCAGGACCAACGGCTTTACCCACCGGAAGCGTTCTTAGTATTGCTTTGACCTCATCAGTAGTAAA
The DNA here is from genome assembly GCA_964016985.1 of Anodontia alba. Classification (NCBI taxonomy): domain Eukaryota; kingdom Metazoa; phylum Mollusca; class Bivalvia; order Lucinida; family Lucinidae; genus Anodontia; species Anodontia alba. The sequence goes on from OZ024821.1 coordinate 135,512,599, forward strand.
CACAAGAGAACTTAATGGTTAATTCACAATGTAATTGTCGATAACAGGAAGTGTGACATTATCTTCATCTAATAAAGTTTGATCTCTAAAATAATCATTAAAAATATTTGCTTTTTCAACTTCGTCGGAATATACCAAGTCATTTCTTTCCAATGGGGGAATAGCAGAAGTAGAATTTGGAGAAATAAATGTTTTTAAAACAGATCGGGTTTTAGCTTATTTGAGAGGGAGTCTATGTACGATTTTTTTTGAGTTACGAATCATTGTAATAATTACATTACGAAGATGTCTAAACCTTTCCCAGTTAGCTTGTGTATTTGTCCGTTTTGCTTTTTTGTACGCTCTTTTACGTATACGTATATGTTTTTTAATTTAAGTAGTTATCCACGGTGACTCAGTCGCTCGTATTGTGACGTGTCTGTAAGGAATACAAGAATCGATAATTTCAGTTAAAAGATTAATAGAAGTTCTTAGTGTATATATTTATATCAGATTTTTGAAGAGAATTTCAATCAGAAGAAGATGCTTTCTGTTTTCTCTTACCTTTTTTTTAATAGATCATAATCTCCCCGGTCGTATTGCCATACACGACGCTTAAAACATTTAATTTTAGGTTTTGAGAAATTGAATACTCCAAATACAGGACAGTAATAGCGGATGTCTTGACGTAGGAAGGGATCGCCAACTCCACTAACTATTATTCTATCTTTGTTGCTTACTAGTAATAAGACAATGAGAGAGAACGAATTTTCCGTAAAGTGGGTAGTGTGATAGACTGGAATAAGGAAAACTGTTGACATAGTGAATAATTTTACGTGCATATTGCGAATTTAACATATTAAAGTTAAAGTCACCAGTTATGATAATATCATCTATGCCTGTATCGACTGCAACATGGATAGAATCTTCGAGCGAGGAATAGTAAGTCATATCTGAGTTCGGTGGTCTGTAAAATAAACCGAATAAGATATGTTTGTGTTTGAGCGTTAAATCTATCTAAATACATTCTACGCCTCTCGGCTCTAGGTCACACCTTCTCCGATAGTGAATATTTTCCTTAACATATAGAGTTACTCCGCCATGGCTGTCACCGACTCTGTCCTTTCGTTCGGGTTGTCTAAATGTCTGAATGTGCAAATCTTGCGAAGGGACAGAAGGATTTAGCCAAGTTTCACTGAAAGCTAGAATATCACTCAAAAAGCCCCGTGCCTAGGATATCAAGTTTCGGTACTAGACTCTGTACATTATAATGAACAAAAGAAAGATGATTCGAAAGATTTAAAAAATTAAAAACTGAAGAGTGAGTCCAGGAAGTGTCTGGGATACTGCTAGTTGATGAGGTCGAAAGAGGACCTGGATTAGGATGTATGTCCCTAGCCATTAATAACAGGACAGAAAGCCAAGTTATTGTAACGGTAAATATATAAAATGTTACTTTGTACGTAAACAGCTGATTTGCAAAAAATACCTGTCCTTTTATTATCGTTTACAAGAATGCCTGTATATAATGTTTTCTGCAAAATATGAATCACCTTGTATAGAGGATATGAATGTAAATGTTAGAACTGGTCTAAAGTAAATATAAATTACCAAGAGAAATTGGCAAGTAATAGGAATTGAGTATGTATTGAAATAAAAGCACGCACGCAGACCAGCAATTGAACTTTTATCGCGGTACATTATGATACTGTTGACTGAAGAAACAAGAAAAGAAGAACTATCGCTAGTCTACATACGTGCATTATATGGTAGGTGAAGACAAGCTTAACAGAAGATATGCAATCCAATTTCATTCTACACATCCCCGTTTCACCACCCATCCCATCTCCGGAATAAGATATAAGGAAAAGAAAAAAGTCAATAAATAAAAAGAATCGAGGGCTCATTTCAAAAGAGCAAGAAAGAAGAAAAAATATTTGAAAAAGGTTCCTTTGGGAATTTCATTTCTTGATAGAAACTGCGAATCAACGAAGGCTCAGATCGGTTCACGTGAACAGACCAGGGCACCCGCTATTCGCAAATAAGGTCTTGATGTATCATCTGTTACCTATGTATGAACTGAGCACTATAAATAAAACACGCAAAGCATATCTGCCACACATATGATAAGACATGACCCTATGAATAAACCGTGCAACGGAAAGCCTGACGTAACCGTCGTGAAACCCAACCTAAACTAGCCAGCTTTGGCAATTAAATTGTAGATCTGTACAAAGCACCGCAATCACAACATCGCCAAGTACAAACTACCTTCATGAGGCATGCTCCATACATGCTTGATTTCAATAAGTTACTTATTTAAAATAATAAGAACTCAATCTGGTCAGAACCATCACTGTTCGCCGGTCAGATTCCGATTCTGCAAAGTATTATGTCAAATACACAGGTATAATGATATTCTTACAACATAACCTGATCTTCAGTGATCTGTAAAAAAAAAAAATCTGCCATAAACAGCAATAACCAGACCTGTCAGTAATATAGCTGTATACTAGTATACATTCATAAACAAACGTGTATATGAACATATACATACATAAACTGGCCAGATTATGCAGCATTATTACTTTATTAACCGTCCGCTTTATTTTGTACATGAATCTAGCGCAAACCTTTCTCAGGTCCAAACGCTTTTTCAGAATTGTTTGCACACTGCCGTCTGATATACCAGTACAACTAGCTATATCTTTGACAGACAATCGTGCATCCTGTTCGACCACAATGTTTACAGCAGCGATGTTAGCCTCGGTAACAGAGGTTTAAGACCAAGTACGCAATCCCGTGCTAGCAGCAACAGTCCCGACATGACCCAGCCGACAAGAAAAAAAAAAAAAAAAAAAAAAAAAAAAAAAAACATGCTCACTGGACAGTTCTGCAGACAATAATTAAAGCGATCGCAGCAAACAAATACAGATAAAGTGACCTCATTCAATATTACAAACATTAACATCAGCGAACGTATGCCATCACCACAGTGTATACGACATGGTTTACAAATTACAACACAGCCAAAGTCAACTTACGCAAGCTGATTAATGGTCATGTGTTTACTTTTCAGACCCTGTGATCGACATGCGCTATAATCAGTCATTCATATCTACCCGAAGCACCCAGCCAGATAACCTGAGACAACAGCCTCTGGTCAGGGTTCGCACTGTTGTCTCAATATCCAGCAGTTTATACATATATCAACAGACAGTAAAATGTACTGGTTCAATTTGTTACACAAAATTGGTAAGATCATATCTGATATTTAGAGCAACTACGTTATTCTGACGTGTGTTATTTTGGAAATGAGATATTGCGGGTTAACGCACAGGCTGACCAGTACCATCGCTGTCACAGATGTCAAAACAAAATCTATGTACTCAAGTCAACTATGAGCGTGGTATTGATAGGGCCGATCCACATAGAATTCAGAGGGGTTCAATTTGACAAATTTACCATATCTGCTCTATATATTCAGACAGGCAGACCTTTGTAGACAGACCAGACTCAAGTCAGTCCCCGTCGAACTCAGCGACTGATCAGGGTCTACACTGTTTGCCACTCAGTCAGAAATTTCCCACACACTTGTTGTAAAGAAGGTGAAGGTAAAGAGTAAGGGTATGAATAAACAGAGCAAATGCGATATTCTGGACAGTGAGAGATTTTAAGTGGAAGTGGGTTCAGCTGATATCTTTCGGGCGTTTATGCTTATGGCTTTTCAATAAAAAATATTCGTTTAGAACACTGTATTGTATTTACGCAAGTCTTAAACATGCAAGTTCAGGGGAATCACATCGCATTCCTTTATTTTCATGATTTCACAACCTTTGTTGACGAACTATACTGGGTAAGATTGTATGAATACCGCACATAATAATTGACGGAATTTTCGCAAACTAAAATGTTCATCAAAATTCCATAAAAAAATTCCATAAAATGCATGCCGTTTTACAAAATACGACAATATTTTTTAACAATAAGTGCTTAATTATATTCAGACATCAACAGTACAGATTAATTAATCGCGTTGGGTGTATATTGGGTGTATTTTACCAGTTAGTATATAGATGTGTACGATACGCTAAAAAGAATGTACAGTTGTTTGACAAAACTCTAAACCAGAATCATCTGAAATGCATGCGTTTTCTCCAAAATGCAATTAGTTTCGCATTGCTATACAAGCATTTTGTATGGAGCAATATTCAAGCTTTATTTATGCAAAAACTCAGCCATATATCTTTCCGATTGTAGAGTTACATTTTTTGCAAGATACAGGAATTAAAAAACCCAACTAATTGTAGTTCCATACCGATCCATTCTTTAACGACAAGTTGTATATGTGAAGTAAAGATGTTTAAAACTTACTGAATATGAATAAATAAACTCTACATATTAAAACAAAAAGAAGACAACACTAGTGCTGTATTTTCTTTATTTTACGAGCGTAATATGTCGCCTTGACGCCGTGCTAAAGCAGAGTACTTTATTCCATGAACTGTTTTGACAGTCACTGCACGTAGTGATATACTACCTTGTCGTATCTTGAGAGCCTGTGGAGTTTCAGGAAATACTTTAATTAAATTTTATCAAAACACGCGCCAAACGAAAAAGGACGCGCCAAACGAAAAATGTGTCTTCGAGCATGCGCAAAAGATTCAGATTCATCCCACACATCCGCAAAGTTTCATCCGGGCATTTGCTCTCCATTGATACGTTCTACTGGTATAGTGTCAAATGATTCTTTTAACAGACAGTGAAGGTCCTGATCATACTGCGCATATGCGCAGGCTGATCTGGGTCTTCACTGTCCACGTATACCCGAAGACACGTTTTCGCATGGCGCGTCCCATATCATCGCTGACTTTAAATAGAACTAGACTTGGAAGTCTATCAATAATTAGGGGAGGACACACGGTGTCTAATTACAACCGCTAATACAGAAATATAACCGAAGATACCCAGAATAAAATGCCACAGTCACGAAGCACATGCCTCCTCAAGCACCAAAAGAAGGAGAGATGAGGAATTAATAAAGACGTCACAAACGTCTCATATGAAACCACAGATGTACCAACAAAGAAGAACTGAAACAGAGGAACCGCCTTTGAACGGTGGGTAGGTAAACTATCGGTTGTGGGGTCTGAAACCACAACCAGTCTGAAACCAGTTTTACTCGCGCAAAACCTCGCCCGCTGCTCCAACCACTAAAACAGTACAAACAGAAATAAAACAAAAGCAAAGTTTGCAGCCATTGAAGAAGATGGTCAAAACGCTAGCATCACAACAAGAAAACAAACAGCAAAATGGGCATGTTACCATTAAGAAAAACTTGCTATTTTAGCATAAACTGTTAACCTGGCCCCGAGGTTATATATATGACTTTTTAAAAATTATTTTTATACTAGATAAATAAATCAAAGATTATTTATTGTTTAATTATACGTAGAAATGTTTATACTAGTAACTTACAATGGAAAATAACCCCTTTAAAGAGAAACCTAAAGCAATGAGAAAATGAGGCATATTTTGCTTGGACATCACGAATACACGCCTACATAATTTTGACCCCTTAAACCCCACATTTATATAGTAAAATTGGAGTTCACAGGGGTAAACATTATTTTTCTTATTTCTGCTCAAAAACATAGATTGTGGGTACTCGTTAGAACCGCCTCGCCCAGGCGGTTCTAACGAGTACCACAATCTATGTTTTGAGCAGAAATATGAAAATATCAGTTTTTTATCTGAATTTTTTTTTTCAGTTTTTGGAGGTGAAATTTTCTGTTTTTTTGAGGAGGAGTTTTTCGTAATGACTTTGTCAAATGCGAACAATAAAGGTATGGATAAGCCTGTGTGTCAGTGCAGTCTGATCATCGCCTTTGTTGTTTGCTGCTTTGTCTGTATAATACCATCTTTTTTTTTTCATACCTAAAATTTGCTGACTATCTAGTCTATCTCGCTGGTCAGACCAGCTCAAGTAATACCTGGGCGCAAACCCCGACGACAGGTTTCTTCGTAACGCGGCGCATTTACTACCAATCAAATCAATATATACGTCTCGTCGCATGATGATTCTATACCATGGTATGGTCCAAAATTGGTGAATAAAATATCTTATCATTAAAGGTGGTTGAAGGCAGTGTTCATCCATAATAAGACGAATACACAATATGTTACTGAGGGACAACCTGTTAACAATCACTATGTTCCCATAGACGACAGCTGTGCTTGAAGCACGTGTACGAAATATTCAGTATGTTGTAGAAGAAACCAATGGTGATTTAAATAATGAACTGAAAAAGATTAGATTAGAGATTACTGGTCTGAGAGAAATCAATAAAACCCATCCGCGCTGGATAGAGATCAATATAGTTTTCGCAATTGCAACAAATTTCCTACATTGGGACGGAATACACATGCAGGGGTGGAAATTCTTCTTAAATTGATTTTGTCCCCCTCTGAAAGTTGGTCTACTGTAAAAGGAAAGAATGTACTCCCAGCGTGGGAGTAAAGCCTGTCCTTTTACAATAGACCCGTTTCAGAAGGGGATAGATGCAATAAATCACAAAAAGATATTTCCTTGTAAAAATGGCAAAAACTCTACCCAGTATATCAAGTCACCTTAAGGAGCATTTTTATGAACGATCTGATATTATATTGAAACTGGTCAGTGATATTAAAGTTTTTTCTCAACTGATCTGACACATAGGTTTTTGCACCGGGTCGGTAAACTGAACGTAAGAAACGATGCTGTTTAGAAATTCAGGACATCACGAAAACATGCCTATATAATTTTGACCCCCTTAAGCCCCACCTTTTTATAGTAAATCTGGGGTTTACAGGGTATACATTATTTTTTCTTATTTCTGCTCAAAAACACGTATATTGTGGGTACTCGTTAGATCCGCCTCGTCGAGGCGGTTATAATAATGAGTATCCACCGTCTATTTTTGAGCAGATATATGAAAAATCAGAATTTAGTATTTGAAAATTTTCATTTTTTCATTTTTTTTTTTTTTTTTTTTTTTTTTGTGCCTGGGGGAGGGGGGGGGTGGTGGGGGCGGTAAAATTTTCAGTATATTTGAATAGGCATGTTTTCGTAAGAGAAAAAGACAGCCACTTAGTGACAGTAAGTACTGACAAATTTGTTACATATAATGCCAGCAAATAAATGTGGTGAAACGCAGGAAAGGCCTCAGTCACAACACTCAACCGTTCCAAACTATGTGACATTACAAAAACACGCTTATCAAAATATATAGAAAATTTCACCTCCAAAAAATGAAACGTTTCCGCTAAAAATTCTAGTAGTTTTGCATATTTCTGCTCAAAACATAGATTGTAGGTACTCGTTAGAACCGCCTCGGCGAGGCGGTTCTAGCGAGTACCAACAATCTATGTTTTTGAGCAGAAATAAGAAAAATAATTTATACCCCTGTAAACCCTTTTACTATTAAAAGTGGGGTTTAAGGGGGTCAAAATTATATAGGCATGTTTCGTGATGTAAGGATTCAATGACATGAAAAGATATCACAAAAACGATACTTTAACAAAAATAAAATGAGCAAATCATGTGGAACCGCAACAGAAATACAATCTTGGCAACGTCGATACAAAACTTTTGGGGACTTAAACCTAGTTTTACGAACCGCTTATATCTCGCACTTACTCATGATACGATTTCATTCCAGCTACACATAATTGCTTGGATTGTGAATAGTTTCCCTCATTCATCAGTGGATCAACAAAGGAAGCATATGCGTTAGCTTTCCAACATTATGATGACATGGAGATGGGGTATCAGAACAAAAGAAAACCCATTAGTAGAACCACTGCGATTACATGGGAATAAGGTCCAGTCAGGCACAAGCCATTTTGAAAAGGTTTTGGACTCGTCAGTCTGCCGTCCCGACTCATCGTCGCAGCAAAGATGTTAACCTTAATTGGATTAACCATTAAGCATGTATTCTCTAAATTGTATCTTATTCTTGTATGTTCATTAAAAGTCTTTTCTGAATTGTTCAGCAAAATCAGTATTAGCAACAACATTCCTGAGTTTGTAAAGTTTACAGGTATAAAACCCGAGTTCCGAACAGTCTTTTTGAAGTAGTCATTTTCAAGCCAGCGAATTTAAGCCAGTTAGAATTTAATTTAGTTTTACGACCATAAAATGTAGAAAATATTTTAGGAAATACGACTTATATACTGATAGCCTGGTTTAGAAATTTACGAGTTTTAACTTAATACAGTCGTTAAATTTATACATGTGGCTAGATGCTCTGGCATAACGAATGAGCCGAGATATAGCTGCTCCATATGACGAGCACAAGGGACGCCACCGTTTAAACAAATGAAATTCATCCTGTCTGTCCTAAATTTTAGATCTAAATAATGATAAGGTACCCCGCCATGAAAGTTTATCAATTCCCTTTAACCCATTAAAGACTGCATAAACTCTTCCACACTATATATTGGAAGAGTCCATTTTCGATTATAGGTATGTAAGGCTATATGATGTAGATATTCCTAAAGAAAAGTGGTTAAACTATTTGCAAACAGTGGTGACCATGATCAGACGCCGCGTTTTTGCGGCGTCTGATCTGGGTCTGCACTGTTTGCCAGTTACCCGTTTAGGAGTCTCCAGTCTTCAATGGGTTAAAATACAAAAGATATTGGAAGAATGAATTAGTCCTCTATACTTTTGTTCTATTTCAGAAGCAGCCCATATGTACCTCCCACGATTTATTGTGTGACATCACATTTGAACATTCCTCGATGCCATTACCTAGCCATGAAGGCCCTATCTGCCATTGTCCCGAAGATACGGACTGCTCTGCAGCACAAAATGATCCACGGCGAACTTTAAAGTTACAAATGATATTATCAGGTGCGTTAACTACAGTCAACCCTCGTTATACCGACAATCGATACAACGATACAATTTTCGTTATAATGACAATTTGAATGTCACGAAATCATCGCTCAAGATGTGACAGTTAATAAGAAATTATGCAAGAATATTGCATTAAAACTTCAAGCAACATGTTTTGGATATTTGTTAGAATCGCCTCACTGAGGCGATTCTAACTTATAGCTAAATCATATGTCCTATGAGGAAATAAGAATAAATCAAAGTCTTTCTTACATATCATTCTGTGCATTAAGGATTCTTTACAACAGCAAATTCATTAATATGGCAATATCTTTTGGAACAAATGCTGTCGTTCTAACGAAGGTTCACTGTACTATTGAACCACGCCCATATTGCATAACAATTAGTATGCATAACAATTACGACGGTGTGGATAGGCCTACGCGATATAATTGTTCTTTGCACTGTATCAGCCAAATGAGCCAGGGCAGAGCGTTCCCTACTGGATTGCATGTGCGTCCAGCGAGGACTCGGATCAACCTGCGCGCCTGCGCATCCACTCAGGCTGAACAAGTGTTCGCTGTTCGCTTGAAGATGTTTTGGATCCTTAACTACCCATAGAGTGCCCTGCGAAGACTGATCAGATTGTACAGGTGTGCAGGGTATTCGAAATCTTCGCTGGGCGCACAAACAATCTTGTAGGTTATGACTTGGCTCAAACGTCTTCTAACTGGAAATGTAATCTAGTCAGGGAATGAGTAGTTCATCCAAAATATAATTAGACCTTGATTTTTTCATCAAATGAAATGAGCCAGCGCATGACTAAACCAACAAAATGGCATGTGCGCCCAGCGAAGAGATCAGTCTTCACTATGCGCTCAATGGATAGCCAAGGACCCAAGCTTTCTTCATGCGGACAGCTCAGATGCCCAGTCTGATCCTTATCTTCGCTGAGTGCCACCCCATCCCCACTAACACCGGCTTAAGCGATATTCGATTTTCTAAACAACCAGAATGTGCTCAAAGGTCGCAAAGGAAATGAAAATATGATCTGCACTATGTTGAAGTACATGGAGACATTTGCGGACGCATCACGGCACTTAACAGCAGCTGCAGTGAAGTAAAATAAAATCCAAGGTTGCCTTTGGAAACAAAGAACACATACACGAACGAAAATCGGAGACTTGGTTTAATTAAGACACATTGAATGCTCATCTCTGTTCTCTAAATATAACTACATGCGAGAATAATTGCCCATGCCTGAAAGGTACATATAATGTTATACACTGTAACGAAAATATGCTATTGAATTCTTTTATTTCGGAATGTAAACTACTTTTTCTGATAACTTTCTGCAGGGCAAAAGCTGACAGCCATGTTGAGTTATTGTACGGCACGTCCCATTATAACACGAACATGCAAAACGAATGAAGTTGCCGCTATGTTGCTTGAGAAGGGACCAATGATGTTCGAGATTGTGGGTGAAATTTCCTGCCTTTGTCCAGAGCCTCTCGTACTTCAAAAGGCAGTTCCAGACGGCCCGTTCTCTCTTCAAAAATATGTGTGTGGTCAAGTAAGTGGTTTATACTATCAATGTTTCTTTGACCCATTTTAGTCTGGAGACCCCAAAAGGCTAATTGGCAAAGAGTGCAGATCCAGATTAGACGCCACAGAGCGCGGCGTCTGATCAGGGTCTACACTGTTTGCATTAAATACAGGAATTTCGATTAAACATGATAATAATAAAAACCAGACACCCCACATATTGGAAATGGACCGATCCGAAGACTGAAGGTAGGAAAGTCGATACAGAGAAAGATACGCAGCCAGCATTCTTTATAAATCTATGGCGGGCCGTTATCGGCCCTCTATAGATTTATAAAGAATGCTTACTGGGTATAGACTCTAAAGTATGAGGAGTGCAAAATATATTTTAACACATAAAACAACATGTATAAACTTGACGTGTCTATTTTAGAGCGGTTTATTATCATTTTCTCCGGCGGATTCTTATGTATTATAAAAATAATATAGATATGGGGATAGCCAAGGAAGGCCTCAAACAATGATCACACCCAGTAAGCATTCTACAAAAATCTTTAGCTGGCCGTTATCGGCCCGTCAGGATAACTGACGAGCCGATAACGGCCGCTATAGATTTATAAAGAATGCTAGCTGGGCAGCGTTCCCAAGGCACCGTATAAAGTTAGAATTACAGGAAATAACATCACAGAACAGGGCGGTATATACGAGTGTATTGCAGTTTCCCTCTTTCTGTAAAACATGGACTGGGCGAAGGGCGCGGCGTCTGATCAGGGTCTGCACTATTTGCTTAAATTACAGGAAGTTAAGGGTTAAACGAAACGAAAACAAAACGAACAAAACGAAGGGGAACTACATATACCACCTTGGGGATGTCAACCCTGGATTTTCGCGCGCTCAATACCCCCCTCCGCCCCCCCCCACCCCCCCCCCCCCCCCCACCTTAATCTTGATACAGTTCCAGTTATACATAATTGTTCGGTCCGCGTAATTGTTCGCTAACCGGTCAGTGGATCAACGTGAAAAACGTTTAAATTAACTTCTAAACACTATGATGTAACAGCAGAAAACCAGTAGTAACACCACGGTGAGCCCGACTAGAGACCATTAAGATCAGACACAAGAATGCTACAACAGAGAATGTATTGACATTGTTTGATTTATATTCAATTTTATCATATAGCTATGAATATTGATTGAGTAAAAATGTGTGATAAAATTCACAGTGTGCAAATGTCACTTCATATCGGCAAGCTTACTTGATATTGCACGCTTATTGGGATCCCTCCGTTTGTTACCGTTTTATGATGTTGCTTTTGATAACGTTTTATAGCAATGGCGCCACGCTAGAGTGTGTCACACATTTGAGCAGTCTCTGAATTTAAGATAATAAAATGCCTATTTTGAGCTGCGAACGGCTGAAAATGACGCAAAATATTTATAGCTATATAATAAAAGGATAACTACACTGATATTGATTAATATTACTCCGCGTTGTGAGATTATAGGACGCGAGCAATCTCGCTTTCTTTGATATCCAAACTCGAGACAATATTTATCAATATCAGTGCAATTACCCTCTAATTTCAGTCAAATAACTTTTTTATTATATAGCTATAAATATTTTGCGTCATTTTCAGTTGTTTGTAGTCTCAAAATAGACAATTTTATTATCTGAAATTCAGCAGCTTCATAAGTGCGTGACAAATTTTGACGTGACATAATTGCCCTAAGATGTCATCAAAAGCAACGTCATATAACGGTAATATTCGAAGGCATCCGAGTAAGAGCGCAATATCAAGTTAGCGTACCGATATCGAGTGATATTTACACATTTTCAATCATTCAACATTTATAGCTATATAATAATCAATTGTCTTTCTCTTTTTCTACAGCCAGTGTGCGATATTAACAGAAGCAAAAGGCCAGTCTGCGAGAGGGTGACTCACACAAAGTCGGGCTTGGTATCTGATCTTCCTTGTCAGTGTCCAGCAGGATATTATTGTCATTCAAGCTACGTTTTGGATATCTTCACGTCAGGTTCAGCTGATCTGTATTGCGAGCCAAACTTAAACTACTTTTAGGAGGAGGTGTTGGCTTTGATTTCAAGAGAGAAGGCGCTCCTTTATATTTCTCATTTGCTATTCGTATACTTGTATCGGTATTTCGCCGGTCTCATAGATTCGTACACCCTTGAACAGGGTAAATGATGTGTCATTGATATGAAAAGTAATTCGAAAATCCTTATATTCAGACATTTCATATACAGTCGAACCTCGATGGCTCGAACCTCTTTGGGACCATGAACATTTGTTCGAGACAGCGGTTGTTCGAGCCACGGAAGGTTATTATTGGTGCCACACCAGGAGGCATAATGGAGATAATTGTGGGATATCTTTTCGGTGTTCTATATTTTAAATGTATGTTGTGTACTCATTAGAATCGCCTCGTAGAGGCGATTCTAATGAGTGCACACAGCATACATTTTACAAGATAAAAGAAGAAAATCTCCCTAAGTTATCCATATATCGTATTTGGAGGAAATCCCTGCGGACTCAAGAACGTGTTCGACTCATCCATGGTAAACGAGCCATCGGGGTTCGAGCCATTGAAGTTCTACTGTAAATTTCAAATATTTCTTGAAATCCTTTTTGGTGAATATTTACAAATAAAAAGTAAAAAATCTTCTAAAATGCTTGTATTTTGAAGGATGACTTGAAAAATGTTTATTATTACAATGATTTTCACATAAGAAATTGATACTTTTTGACCGAACTAATAGTCTAAAACATTATTTCATAAGCGATTTGATAACATAAAGTTATGTAAAATATAACAACAACAAAAATACTCTTTTAGCATGTGGTCCATGGACGGACATAATGGCATGCAGGTGTGGATAGGCCGTATCGCTTGCCAGTCTGTCCATGTCTTCAAACTATAGTTTAAAACATTCTTTCGTAATCGACTTGGAAACAACTACAATAATAGTACATGTATTGTTAATAAATATTAGCACGTAGTACATGGGCTACATAATGACATGCGAGTGTGGACGGTCCGTACAGCTTGCCAGTCGGTCCATGTATTCGAGCTAATAGTTTAAAATATTCTTTTGTTGGTGTTTTGAATGAAAAAAAAAACTGTGAAAGGTTATAAAAATTGACAGCAGATGTCAAATGGTGATGTTCTTTCATTTGTGTGGAAAAAAGTTTTATCAAGGCCTTGTATTTCTTTGTGTAATGTCAGGATAATATTGAATTCAATAGGTACTTTTGTGTCCCGGTAATTCTGTCGCCTCATGGCCGAATATCGGTCTGTTATAAATGTACGGTGTTGGGCACCTTGTAAGGGACGACCGTACGGTGGCCGGTGAGGTGCTTAATTTTCCGTATTGTCTGAATATGTAGGTTAGTGAACTAATGTGCAGTGGCTAATGTTTTACTTTCAGATCAGATCTTAATGTTCGACAGATACATTTTAAGTGTCATTTTATTATCAGAGTGCTTTATAAAGCGTTAAAACGTCTTGTTTTAACAAACATCATCTTTATGATATTTAATTACTTTTGTTTGCTTATTATTCAAAGAAACTTTTAACTGCTATTCCTATTGAACGTTTTATGTCAGATTAAGAAATTACCCGCTTGACGTTGGGATGACGCCAGAACAACGTACGGCCAAATGCACCAGCGTTGCCCTGGCGTCTACCCGGCGAATTTGTCGGCCGATTTTACAATCTAAATGTAAATAATATGTATATATTGTTAGAAGTTTTTTTAATGAGGACCATATGTCAGATTAGTACATTGTTTGCTAAATATGTCATCCTCGTAAAATAAAGACATTATTATTATTATTATACGTACTTTTGGCATTTTTGGAACAAGACTAAGTAAATTGAATATGTTCTAATAGTTGTATGAACAATAATAATTTCAGTGTAATTTTAGAAAGCTGAATTTTGGATGTACAAATCTATGAGAATAGGACAAAAAAACATGGCCAAAATCTCAAAAGCTTTATAAATCTTGCTTCAAATTATCACACGTCTTATTATGACAATTCAAGAAGACAATTGCCTCAACATTGTTGCTACAAGGTGAAAAAACTACATTGCTGATTATGTTTCCAAAATCAGGACAGAGTTCTTTAAGTGTACGAAAGCACGAGATATTCAACTCAAATTCTGTGTGCGTGAAAATAAATAAAATAAAACAAAACCTCTACAGGCAATGCTAGATGACTGGCTTTATCCGACTAACGCGAAATCACACCACAACTACAAATCGTAATTAAAAAGATTCAGCTTTAATTGCAAATAAAAGAAAGTATTTTCGGGCCATATGCAAACGGCTTAGAAAATAATTATATGTGCTGGTATCTCTGTGACAGAACTGTTAGTTACTTAAAGAGACATGATTTACTTGGTAGCTTTACCGCCATTTTGTATAAAGGAGACAAATTTTGTGACTTCCTGATTGCTTTCCTGTATCCAGCGGGCACATGACGCTTATACAACGTCGCATGAACGTCGATAGTGCACGTCATGTGCTCGCTGGGTGTGCACTAATACCCTTCTGAAAATTTGAAAACTCTATAAGGAAAAACTGTGTTCCCAAACTATTTCCTTTTAGAACAGACCCCTTTCCAGAAGGGGACAAAAGCTTCTTTGAAAAAGTTACTTACCCTGAAAGTTTCCACGGAAAGTGTGTTCATTATCCTTTAACGCAGAACTTGAGTTCATAATTCGTCTCCGATCGATTAGAAGTCTCACTGGTTTAGAGGAAATGTCTCAACATGACTGAAACATGGCTGACACATTAAGAAAACACGCCTATTCAAATATATAGCAAATTTCACCTCCAAAAACTGAAAAATATCTGATAAAAAGTCTGATATTTTTCATATATCTGCTCAAAACATAGATTGAGAGTACTCGTTAGAACCGCCTTGGTAACGAGTACCCATAATCTATGTTTGCCAAGGTGGTTCTAACGAGTATCCATAATCTATGTTTTGAGCAGTTTATGAAAAATAATGTATACCCCTGTAGACCCCAGTTTTATTATATAAAAATGGGGTTTAAGGGGGTCAAAATTATATAGCCATGTTTTCGTGATGAGAAATGTCAAACCTCAACACAAAAACTATCAAAATCATAAATATAACTTTCATTATGTACAGTCGACTCTCGATATATCGAAATCCAAGGGACTCTATGAAACACTTCGAGATATCTGTACTTCGACATATCAGATTTGCGGAACTGAGGAAAACAATTAATCGAACAACCACCTTTAAGAGGATGAATATTAATTTGATACCTAAGTTAGAGATATATTGAAAATATTGTGGGAAAGAGGAGAAATTGCTCCTTAGGAGCAATTTCTCCTCTTTTCCACAATATTTTGTTGCCTTTTGGTAGATCTCTGTGTTAAAACAGGGACCAGATTTTCACTTCGAGATAAGCGGTTATTCGAGATAAGCGAGGTCGAGATAACGAGAGACGACTGAATTTTTTATATGTTAATCAAAAACTGTTTACTGTGGGTCTGAAAAGTTCTAGTGGATAAGCTGTACAAATGAGTGTGATAGATAAATATTTCAAATATGGGAATACCCTGAAAAGACCACAGTCACGAACCCAAGCATTACGAAAACACGCCTATACTACTATATAGAAAATTTCACCTCCAAAAAATGAAAAATTTCAGATAAAAAAAAACTCTGATATTTTTCATATTTCTGCTCAAAACATAGATTGTGGGTACTCGTTAGAACCGCCTCGGCGAGGCGGTTCTAACGAGTATCCACAATCTATGTTTTTGAGCAGAAATAAGAAAAATAATATATACCCCTGTAAACCCCAGTTTTACTACATAAAAGTGGGGTTTAAGGGGAGCAAAACTATATAGGCATGTTTTCGTGATGGCACCGAACAAGGCCAGAATGACACGGAACGACACCACATACAGCAAACCAATACAAATAGAACAAACAAAGGGAAAAGAAACTGCAACAGAAATACAGCCCAAGGCAGTTATTAGTAAAACTATTGGGACTTAGCGTTGAAGCTGAAATAATTTTGGTTTTACATCACGAAAACGTATCCGTATAATTTTGATCCCCTTAAAACCCAATTTTATATAGTAAAACTAGGGTTTACAGGGGTATACATTGTTTTTCTTATTTCTGCTCAAAACCATAGATTGTGGGTACTCGTTAGAACCGCTCGGCGAGGTGGTTCTAACGAGTACCTACAATCTATGTTTTGAGATGAAATATGAAAAATATCCGAATTTTTATCTGAAAACTTTCAGTCTTTGGCGGTAAAATTTCACTGTATTTGAACAGGCGTGTTTTCGTAATGGTGTGTGTGTGTGTGTGTGTGTGTGTGTGTGTGTGTGTGTGTGTGTGTGTGTGTGTGTTTCGTTGTTTTGTTTTCGTATGTGACAGGAGTTCCTTCCAGTTGCTTATTCAGCCTTAGCAAAAGTGGAATACTCAACGCCACTGGGTAATTACAACAATCTTTAAAAATTAAAAAAGATACTTATATTCTGAATTAAGTTGAAACACTTATTTTACTTCGATTACACAGAAAGCTTGATGCAAACTTATGGGCGTGTTTCTCGAAAGCGCGGATGTTGGCGTTTCGTGGTCATGCGTGGTGGAGGAAACCGGAATACCCGGGCAAAACCACCGTCCATTAATGGGCGACCATTACCCTGTCACATGCCAGCACGAGGAATCGAACCGCGATCACACCGAAGACTAGCCAGATACATACCACTGCGCAATCCGGCACTGAATGTTCCTATTTAATGATTCATCTCTGCAGAATTTATTTGGCGTAACGCGTTTCTTTCGATCCGTCCCAAAGGTTGGCGATTTTAGTTAGATGGCATAGCCTTTGAAAAAATAAATGTCATCCGCTGATGCAAAAGATTAAAATCAATTCTAATTATTTTAGATTGCGCAAGTGAAAGAATTTTGTCAAACAAAGTTAAACAGGCTTGTCCACATTCAAAGCTGGAAGAGTCAAATTGAAGTAATTAACGCTACACATCTCGGTTAATATTTCAGCAAGCGCTCTTATTTTCCCCAGAAAACAGACTCTGACATTTTACGCAAATTGTTTCCTGAATAGACAATTTGTATGACATGTCAACCCCGCAATTTGCCTCCAAAGGAAACAATTTGCATGCATTGTCAAACCTTGCTTTTTTTTTTTTTTTTTTTTTTTGGAAAGGGGATAGTGGGGAGAGATAATAAAATCATCAATTTATTGTCTATTGAATTTGCTGAGGGAATGTTAACACTTACCATGCTATGAGCAAACTCAGCGGACGACAAACTGATGATTTCAAATCCTATTTTCTAGGTAAAATAAGAAAAATATTTCAAAATGTCGCCTGCTGCAAAGTGTTTATTTTATGGGGTATGGATACATTTGACAGATTTTCCGCCATTTTTACAAGGGAGAACTTTTGCCGATTCTTGTTCGCTTTCCTAGACACCCTTCTGAAAAGGAGTCTATTCTTAAAGGAAACAACTTTTCCCCTTCCGCCCGGAGCATTTTTTTTCCTTTCAGAATAGACCCTTTCTGAGAAGCAGACACAACCAAGTTTTAACAAAGTTACTTCTCCTGCATGTGTAATCATTTAGTTTAAGGGCAAAACATGTAAACAAAGCTACTCAGCGTCTCTGTTAAAAAAATCAAAAGGGCGATATATCCGATCAGCGGATAAAAATCAGTCTTCACGGACTGAACACATTTTTGTAAGTTTAGGCTGCATCAGAATTAACCCATTGCAGTCTGGAGACCCCTAAAAGGGTAATTGGCAAACAGTGCAGACCCAGACGCCGCAGAATGACGAATGACGCAGAAGACGTCTGATCAGGGTCTCCACGGTTTGCAAATAGTTTAACCATTTTTCTCTCGGAATATCTCAGTCACATTGCCTGACATACCTAAAATCGAAAATAGAATCTTCCAATATATAGTGTTGGGGAGTTCAATCAATCTACAGTGGATTAAGGACGAGACATCTGAGTAGATGTTTCTGCTGTCCAGTCCAAGACTGCTCCTCTGTTGTCGTGCTTCTTTGCTAGTATGTCAGTTATTGTTATTGTGCAATCGTGTCTTATCATTATTTGTTCCTCATCTCTATATCTTCTTCTTCCGATGCCTTGGGAAGGTTTGTCGTCTTGATATTGGCCCCTTCTGGGTATCTGTACTTGTAGTTTTGCCGTTTGCCTCAATGATTGGTCGTGTTCAGTAGGATGTTTAAGTTAACCCATTTCTGCCGAGTAGATTATTCTACTTTAACCCATTTTAGACTGAATAGACTTTCCCACACTATATATTGGAAGAGTCCAATTTCAATTTTAGGTACAGCGGGCTATGAAATTTACATGTTCCTAAAGAAAAATGGCTAATCTATTTGCAAACAGTAGAGACCCTGATCAGACGCCGCGTTCTGCGGCGTCTGATCTGGGTCTGCACTGTTTGCCAGTTACTCTTTTACGGGTCTCCCGACTATAATGGGTTAACTCTTTGGACAGGTTCATTTCCACAGCTTGTACTGGGGCAGTTGTGGACTGTGTTGTATCAATAGGACTGGTACTGGGACAGCAGTGGTTTGTAGGGTATCAGTAGGATTGGTACTGAGGCAGTAGTTGATTGTAGTGTATCAGTAAGACTGGTACTGGGACAGAGATGAACTCTAGGGTATCAGTAAGTCTGGTACTGGGACAGTAGTGGACTATGCATAGTCGTATGAATAGGAGTGCTGCTGGGTGTCCTAAGAGGTGTCTGGTTAGTTATTATATTGACATGTTTTGTAGAAAGATCTGAATTTAATGCAAACAGTGTAGACCCAGATCAGACACCGCGGTCTGTGGCGTCTGATCTGGGTCTACACTACTTGCCAATGTCCCATTTATGGGACGCTAGGCATAAATGGGTTAAGAATGAAAACATGGAGTCGAATAATACCAACACCGACATTGTGCCAGTGTTATTTATAATTTGCAAACAGTGATGACTCTGTTATGACTGCTGAGAACACAGACATTTTTCTGAATCTTTGCTGTTAACATGCTGGCACATTGTTTGCTGTAAAAAGGAATATATTGGTACAAATAACTAAACCCTTTCACCCTGAGTTTCTGTAAATGAACTCTCCCATCTTTGAATTTCAACATTTGTATTTCTGCAAATAATTGTCGGTCAGAAATCACAAACAGCAGGATTGTTTTGTTTGCAAATGCATTTTGGTCCTCAGTACTGATATGGTTTGAGAGTTTATTTTCACTTAGACACTGAGTGTACGGAATAGCTAATAAATTCTGTGACTGCCTTAAATAAGGGGCTTTTTGATGCGTTGCACATCATATATGAAAATGAGCACATCTACATGTATTAAGCAATACAATTTTTTTTTCAGGTATTTTTTTTATTTATTTATTGCAAATTATATTTCATTCACTCGTAAAAATGGCGGTTCCTTGACAGCATTTTCTAGATCTTCGAAGTCCACTTCTCTCATAATTCGCCACCGATTTTCATGCTTTTTCACCCAACTATTTATATTAATAAGCTCTTTGTCTTCTAGTTGTTTGTTGTTTAATATGCGTTTTCCTTTAATAAATAATTTACGAGCCGTTGACCACATAAACAAAACAAAATGCTTTCTTTAATTCTGGTACAGCAATTTGTTTCAAACCAATAATAAAACACGCAGAAAACGAACCTACGCACAGATGGTTAAATTTAACCCATTTCAGTCTGGAGACCACACACACACACACACACACACACACACACACACACACACACACACACACACAAGGGTAATTGCCAAACAGTGCAGATCCAGGCATCTGATCAGGGCTTCCACTGTTTGCAAATAGTTTAGCCATTTACTCAAGGAATACCTAAATCACCTAGTCTGACATACCTTAAAGACGGACTCTTCCAATACATAGTATGGGATTTGCTTCAGTCTAAAATGGTTAATATACTTTGACTGTTATTAAATTGCAGTGCTTACTTCAACCAATATCTCCCTAAGAAAAATTACTTGAAAGCGTTTTGTCTACGGGGAGTTATTAATCATACAGGTTACCATATTAAGCATAAAAATTTAAGTATATTCCTCTAATAGATTCAAAATGCCAGCTTAGGGAAAACAATTTAATCGTATTTCTTATGTATTTGTCAAATTTGACCTGTTACCTTGACCTTGAGGTCAAGGGTACAGTTGACCTTGAGGTCAAGGGTACAGAAACCTCCAGTAGCATTAATATGCTAGATAGGAAAAATCACTAACCTTTGTCTCGTTCACTCGTCAAATCTATGGCACTGATCTTGAGGTAAAGCGCGTTGAAATCATTAATAAAAAGGTTTACTAACTTTAACTTTTTTAGGACCCCAACTCCTCCGTCGATTACGACAGCACCACGGCTAGATCTCGCATTTTCAGGACGCCGACGCAGCTATCGACGATGTCGACGACGACGACAGCACCACGACTAGGTCACGCCTTTTGAAAAAAAATGCGAGACCTAGCCGTGGTGTTGTCGTCGTCGTTGTCGTTGTTTACAAAAGGCAAAACAAAAATATGCTTTCTTTAATACTGGCACAGTAATCTGTTCAAAATAGATATCAAAACACGTAGAAAACCAATCTACGCAGGGATGGTTAAATTTAACACTTAGCACTCTAGGTAAACTTTTCAGCAGACGACATTTTGAATAGTTTTCTTAATGTTCCTAAGAAAATTGCCTCACTGAAATGTCAAATCCTATTTCGGGAAAAAATATATATCATTAATTTGTCGTATGCTGAATTTGCCCATAGATCAGGAGAGGTCAATATATTTTGACTGCTGTTAAATTGCAATATTTGTTCCAAACAATACCTCCCTGCGTACAGACCTACACAAGACGTTAATAAGAAAGATTGCTAGAAGGCGTTTAGTCCACGAGGAGCTATTAATCACAGAGATTACCATATTAAGCACAAATTTGAAGTGTATTCCTCTAATAGATTCAAAATGCCAGCAAGCAAAAAGAAAAACTTTAACCCTTACCTCATGTATTTGTCAAATTTGGCCTACTTGACCTTGAGGTCAAGGGTACTGAAAACATTCGATAGCATTAAAATGTCAGGTAAGAAAAAGCTTTAACCTTTGTCTCGTGTACTTGTCAAATCTGACCTATGACAATGACTTTGAGGTCAATGGTGTTGAAACCCTTAAAAAATGCCTAAAGAACAGGGAGTTGGAGTATATCCCTCCAACTGCAACAAAATGTCAGCTATGAGAAAACTTTAACATTTTCAAAACGCCGCCGTCGACGATTACGACGACAGCACCTGGGCTGAAAGAAGGCGTGACCTAGCCGTGGTGTTGTCGTGTTCATCGTTTCTAAAAGGCGCAACAAACATATGCTTTCTTTAGTACCGATACGGTAATCTATTCAAAACAAAAAAAATTAAAACACGTAGGAAACGAATCTACGCAAAGAATGTTAAATTTAACACTTAGCATTCTAGGAAAAATTTTCAGAAGACGGCATTTTGAATATTTTCTTATTGTTCCCAGGAAACACAATTTAACATTTCGTGCAAAATATCTCCAATGGAGACAATTTACATGAAATGTCAAATCCTGTTTCTTGAAGAAATAGTCGTCTGCTGAATTTGCCCATACAGCAGTAGAGGTTAATAAATTTTGACTGCTGTTAAATTGCAATATTTGTTTCAAAAATACCTCCCTGCGTAAAGACATACACAAGACGTTAATGAGAAAGATTGCTAGAAGGCGTTTAGTCCACAAGGAGTTATTAATCATACAGATTACCATATTAAGCATACGACCTATCAATTTATTCATAAACCTGGATATGGATCTGCGAAGCGATGCAAACAATCTGTCGTAACTGCACAATACGTGGGTGTAGTTCAGTTTAAATAGAGCTAAAAGTAAATTAGTGTCAAAATTTTGATCAGATTTCACAGAACTTCTCAGGAAAAAGAACTTCAAACGAATTTTTAACGTACGCCTTTAACATAACTGTTTGCTATAGCATTATATCATAAAGCAAGATATGGATGGCAAAATGCATTTCTTTTTAACTTCCATATTTCTAAGCCTACAAGATACCAATGGATTTCCCTGGGAAAAGCAGGTATATGAATATTTATTTTACACACACTCTCTCTCTCTCTCTCTCTCTCTCTCTCTCTCTCTCTCTGTGTGTGTGTGTGTGTGTGTGTGTGTGTGTGTGTGTGTGTGTGTGTGTGTGTGAGTTTTGACAAATTTTAAGAAAATACATTTCATGCTTAATTGTATACCGGTTGATTATATGTATATATTCGTGTTTATGTTAATTGATGGTCTACATGCATTTCCACTTTACTTTTAAGCTAAACAAGGCTGTGTAAAATTATTGGAATTTATTACTTCTTCGTGGACAAGTAAATGGTCAAAATTCACTTGTCCAAACATATCTCACTTTTCCAAAAGTTAATACTTATCTTATTTCTTCACAACAACATGTATGCTGTGGCTACTCGTTAGAAACTCCTCTGTCAGACACTTCTTATAAGTACCGCCAACATGTTTTGTTTGAGCAATAAGAAACAAATTTTTTTCTAAAAAGTCCTTTTACAATCATGTTCTTAAGTTATGAATTTATAAGTAAACTAAAATAAGACGGAGCGTAGCATTTCCTACAAATTTGCCAGTGCGCCCAGCGTAGACTCAGATCAGCCTGCACACACTTTTTCTAAACAGAATATCTGCTGTCCGTCTAAAGAAACCTTGGATGTTTGTCTACTAATAGAGTGCACAGCAATGACTCTGATCAGCCTGCGCAAATGCGCAGGCTGATCTGAGTCATTGCTTGGCGGGTAATGTGAGATGTTTAAGACCATGAGATGTTTCAGAACGCATGCGCCACGGAAGCGGATTAGAGTGGGAGACAAGGCGTTAGAATTGTCAGAATTTTTCTGCCCCAATACTGACTTCCTACTTTGCTGTTGTCTATCTTGAAGGAAATGCTGTGCCCCGACTTAAATTTCTTTCTTTTTTTTTTTTTTTTTTTTTTTTTTTTTTTATTTTGTCCTGAGGGAACGGGAGAAGTTGGGCATCTAAGCACGCACAAATCCATTCTGAATTCGACAACTCTCTAACTCTCTGAAAGTTGATTTCGGCCGTGATTTAGTCAGAAGTTGAAAAACTGCAAAGTTTTATCACGAGTTAAGACTTTTTGTCGTTCGATATCTTATTCGGTGATTTGAAATTATCAATCTTTTCATGTTTTCAAATAATCAAAATGGCTGCAAAGTAATCAAAAGCATCTACAAGACAGGCAGTTTGGCAGAAGATTTTAATAGGTTCCTCGTTTTCAAAATTTCTCATTTTTTAACAGCGTCTTTTATGAAACATGAAGAGTAAACATTTCACAGGGAAAGCAAAAACTATATTCTTACACAATGAACATGACAGTTTACTATAGAAATTGCATAGATCAGACTAATTCGGCCGTAAATTTAGTTGTAGGAGAAATATTTGAGAGCAAGGCACAGACACATTACCCCATTTTAATCAGGAACCTCCAAAATGGTAATTGGCAAAGAGTGCAGACCCAGACCAGGGTCTACACTGTTTGCATTAAATACTGGAATTTCTAAAAACACTTAGTAATAATAAGACTAATCAAACACCCTGCTATAGGAAATAGACCGGTCCATAGAGTTGTGGTAGAAGAGTCCACTTGGCGAAAATGGGTTAATGACAAATCCTATTATCTGTCACATCTAAACTTTTTTTTTAATTACAATAAAACACCAATAAAGAAAAAACGCCATACGTCACAAATTTACAAAATTTGTATCAAAAGGTGAGTATACAGTATTTGAATCGCGCCATAAGAAACGGCGTCTTCGCGGTAAATGCAGGGTCTACCCTTTTTGCTCATGCATTCAGCATCACTTTTTCATCGGTTTCAGATCCATAAAAAGATAGTACCGTATTTACCCTAAATATTGGGACAAATTAAAAGCTTGCCATACTTATTCTAAAATTTAAACAAGTCCATTCCACAATCTGATGATGTATCTAAAAACTACTGGGTGAGGGGCAAACAGTGTAGACCCTAATCAGACGCCGCAGAATGATATGGGTCTACACTGTTCTCAGGCCTATCTGATCCAATATTTAGGGTTATTGCGTTAAGATGGAACTGTTTACTTTAAGGATAAGTATAGTTAGGAGTTAAGGTGTTTAAATTTTTGAAGAAGGAAAGATAGTTTTGTGTGTTATCTAAGGTATGCTGTGCAAAACATGTGCTAGGAAATATAACAGTAGTTTAGACTAGTTGGTGCGATCTGCACAGCGCCTTCGTTACCCTTTTTCAGGGCAACTGAATAACGGAGAAGAGGCGCTTCTAATGAATACCCACAATATATGTTCTCGTGGACAATGGATCGATGTGTCGAGGAACAAAAATGATCTGATTAGGCTGCATTGATGCACAGACAGATCTGGGCATTTGCTTTCTCAAATCTGTGATAAACCCTTTCTCACTGTGCGACTTATTTTTACTGCGATATCCCTGTAGAGCGCCTGCATGCTCAGAGGGTTGAGTACTCGCGTGTCGATCGCGCGACGTTGCGTGTTGGATTCCGGTCCAAGCATCTCTAGCTGGGAGCGTAATATGATGCCGATATACAGTCGATGAGACGTAAACACTAGAACAGCAACCGTTATATCTGGATATGAGAGACTGATCTCTAGAAACGTTTACGTCACCTAAGCGATGTAATAGCTGTAGTTCACCATAAGTGTCCACATTTCAGATTTCCATGCGGTTTGCAGAACAAATATGTCAGAACTGCGGCTTCTGAAAATAATACTATACATATGCAGTACTCTTTAAAACGGTTTGGGTGAAAATCAATATCCTGGTGGGTTACAGTTTAGCAAATTTCTATGACCAAAAAAAAATACATAGACAAACAAAATGCGGAAAGATAAAACAACGAATCGAGCTCCTTCAAAACCGTATCAATAATTTGAGATAATTGATCAGCAATGAATCATATGAGGCTGCATCTTCGCATTCATGTATGCAATCAGGAAGAAGCTAAACTTTCGTACTGCATGTAGTCTTACACTCCTACCAAGCAAAAGAATGTGTAACCATCGGTTGAGAACGTGAAACAATTAGAGTGACATCCGGTCAGGAATTCGATGACTCAAAAAAGGTAAACAAATCTTGAATTTTCTCTGTTTCATGAGCGGTATAAATGTTTTGAGGGAATTATTTAAAACAAAAAAAAAACGGGGAATTACAGTCAATAGCCCATTGATATCGGTGTCTGTGGATTAAATCTAAGACCATCTACTTCAAACATATTGGCTGAATTCTTTTTTTTTTCGTGCTAAATGTGTACCGAAAGCCATAAAAAAACACGTATAAATTCGTGGTGTTTATTGTCCTTTTTTGCTAGAAGTTCAGCATATCAACACGCACACACGATAAACACATATGGTTATTTGCGTAATGGATATTTTGGTTGTCAATGCAGCATTGTCGAGAAATCGACACGAGAAGGGTCGAAAATGGCGTCGCATTAGGTCTATATAAATAACAAAACTTAAAAGTAAAAGTCATTATACACTATGATTCTGGAGATTGAAGATGTTTCCATAAAATATTATGTTATTTCCGAATCAACAGCGCACTGCATATCAGGTTGGCTAAAAATGGTTCCGTAGAATAAGCTTCGTGTGGTCCTGGAGCCGTGAATGTGATATCAGACCCGCTGTATAGCTGTAAAATAACAAAGAATATTTCAAAATGTCGCTGCTGAAATATTTACCCAGCGTTTACCCAGCGTTAAACGGCTTACAATTTACAGGTATACCAAAGTTGCGTGTACCTGTGTGCGTGCGCGTGTGTGTGTTCAGATATCATAATTTCGTAGAAGTTCTCCTCAACATACTGCGAAATTGTACAAATCTGAAATAAAAACGTGACTCTGACATATAGAAAACAAGGGCAATAATTGTTTATCTAATTGTCCGATCGCTACGCACTGGTTCTCATCACGAAAACATACATATATAATTTTGACCCCACTTTAACCTCACTTTTATATAGTAAAACTGGGGTTTACAGGGGTAAACATTATTTTTTCTTATTTCTGCTCAAAAACAGAGATTGTGGGTACTCGTTAGAACAGCCTCGATGAGGCGGTTTATGTTTTGAGCGGAAATATGAAAATTTATGTCTTGAGCAGAAATATGAAAATTATCAGAATTTTTATCTGAAAATTTTCAGTTTTTGGAGGTGAAATTTTCTACATATTTGAAAAGGCGTGTTTTCGTGATGGCTACGCATTGCTTCTGGTCTGATTATTGAAAGCCGATGCTCGATTATAGACCAATGTTATAAGAACATACAACATATAAGAAGTACAGTCTGTTTTGAGACGATTTTAAGATATATTTTTTAAATTTTCTCTGAATGTTTTGGGATTATTTTTAATTAGCTGTGTATCCTCCGAGATAATATGAATGAAATGCTAATTATTATTTCAATAAAAAGATAAGAAAATATCAGGCATTTACCGCCATCTAGTTGTCTTTTTATTAGTCAAGATTTTCGTAATACAAAAACAAACTCTAAATAACCGCGAATGACCTCTGATGCTCTAAAATATTTCTGATTACAATGGTTTTTTCATAGTAGTGAGGTGTGTTTCAAGCGCCCTTGTCTTTTCTGATCGCCCATATAAAACAGTCATTAAAATTTTGGCCATGTCATAGAAAATGGATCCTCATTACCTAAGCCGACACATGAAACCTATATCAATTTGGATCAAGAGCCTTCGCTGTATTTTTCAATTTCCGGTGATTCCTTTACGTTACAACTCAATGTTATATGTACCCAATCTTCCCCTACAGGGATATGCAGCGGTATATATTATCAGGTGGAGACTTTCAGAGTGAATTTTGCTCTTCTTAGACCAGCTTTTCAGTTTATTTGTTACTTAAAGCAATAATTTACTGCATAAATTTGTCTTAATGTGTTCAATAACGAAAAATCTTCGTTGTTTGCCATCTTATATGGTTAAAATGCGGAGGCTTACAAAGTTCTGGATACAAAATGTAAGAGAGTATTATTTGAGCCAGCGCATAACAAAACCAACAAGATGGCATGTGCCCCTAACGCAGACACAGATCAGCCTGAGCATCCACAGTCTGATCAGAGTCTTCGCTGTCCGCATAAAGAAAAATTGGGTCCTTAGCTACCTACTGAGCGCACAGTGAAAACTCAGATCAGACTGGGCGGATGCCCAGACTGTTCTGAGTCTTCGCTGGGCGTAAATGCCATTTTGTTGGTTTAGTCATGCGCTAGCTCGTTTATATTATGCAGATGCGCAAGTTGATCTTGGCCTTCATTGTCCGAATATATATGTGAGGACCCTTTTCTTGCTACACGCTTATATATATACACTATCAGCGAACGACCTTTAATAGTTTATTCTTTTCAGTTCGGGATTGGTTTTTATAATGTCATTCTATGAATCTACCATTTGATCTTATTCTTATACACGCCGATTTACACGTCTTTGAAAATAATTAGCCGTCTTCGAATGACATTGCATCAGAGTATTCATTCCCCTTGGAACTTCAATCTTATATGAACTATTAACCAAAGATTCCGCACAACTACATATAAAGCATTTCAGATCAACGTCTGTTATCATAATTTGAGTTTTTGGTGTGTCCGACCGCAATTAGTGTCTTACTCTGCCTACACGTCGGGTTCTTGCCTACTGAAAAGCCTCTGTACGTTATGGCTCACCCTAGTACTTTTATTTTCGCTTATGTCAATTTCCGCAGACTTTTATAATCATATTGGCACAGAAAAATCTTGTGGGACAAACATTGTAAGTAGGCTGTTTATTTTACCTTTTTTCAGTCAATATTAAGTTAGGACTGAGATTTAACAACCGGAGAAATCTTGGTGTTTGAATGTCATTTGTTGTGTCACGGTAACCAATTCTGATACACAGTCAGTTGTTACACCAATAAACGCCGTATTCGACGAGCGAACTGCATCTCTAAAGTATTCGCTCAATCAACGCTGGATGTTAATACTACGTATTTATTTTGAAACCTCTTAGGAGGAAAAGCGTAGAAAAACAACATAGAGACACTGAAGTAGTGCGCGAAATCAATAATGTTTGGAGTTTTGATAGATCAAATTGTCACAAATCACAATGATTAGAAAAGTCACTCAATTACCCTTTAATCTAAATAACAATCTATATCAATAATTATTTGAGATGCGACAGGACAAAATGTACCTTCAGGGCGTTTGCGGACAACGAAGGCCCAGATCAGCCTGCGCGTCTGCGCAGGCTGATCTAGGCCTTCGTTTCCGCTTACACAGTCATTAGGAACAGTAGACAATATAGCGATGTATAGCAAAGACCATTATCAGATTGTGTGGCTTCGCAGCCTGATCTGGATTTTCATTATTCGCGCATGCTCAGAAGATACCTTTTTCATGGCAAGCCCCATTTCTAGCCCTTGAAGTAAATGAGCCTGCTCGCTAGCTGAAAGAAAACTGATATCTTCCCCCATTCCTTTGTGCTGTTGGATACCTACCTGAACATATGCGCTGTCTAATGAGAAACATTACTTTTCACCATAAAACTTATAAGTGAAGATACCCAGGAAATGTCACAAACACGAAGCATTGTCCTCCCGATTCACCAAAAGAAGGAGAGATGAGGAACAAATAAGGACTTAACAAACGCCACAGAAGAGCTGCACCAGAGGAACCTTCTTGGAACTGTCAGTACAAACATTACTTGGGGATTAAACCAGTTTTACTCGCGCGAGTTTTGTTCGCTTAATTCTGATGCAGCCCTAAATTACAAATATATGTTTGGTCCGCATAGGGGTCCTCTAGTTCATATATGAAACACCACGTGATGAAACAAAGCACAGGGCTCAATGGCGATCTGAAGTCCAGTATGTTTTTTTCGATGGTAGGGTATGTTGAATCTGTAGCAGTCTGCTGAATTTGTAGCAGGTGGGGAAAGTGGGGCATGTTAGTTATTTGTTTGTTTCTGGAATGCCATTCTCTTATGCCCTCATCCTCCTTTATTTCTCTCTTTCTACTAACTCTTGTCCCTGTTTTCCTTTTTTTCTGGAAGACTACACAAAATAGCTCATAAAGGGTTACGTGCCGTTAAACAAGACCTCAAGCGGTGTACAACGACGGCGCAGATGGGCAAACTAGATGGGATCTTTCTGTTTGTTCTTCGGAAAATATTCCTTTTTTCTTATGGAATTTCGCAGTACAGTAATTAGTCGGAATACGTCTCCATGCAGGAATTGAGTCTCTCCAGATAGAAAACACTCTATGTGCGACCAATATAGATTCAGATCAGCATGCGGATCCGCGTAGTCTGATCAGAGTCTTCGATGGCAGCTAACATAATGTATGGATTTTAAAGATTCTGTTCGCGAACAACAGATCTTGATCAGACTTGATGAAAGTGCAGGCTGATCTGGGTTTACGTTGGTCGTATTTGTCACAAGATTTTTTTTCTTTTTGGAGGGGACTCAATTAACGCAAACGTAACTTATCCTATAACTTGAGTAGCTTCCGCTATATTTAGTCTACAAGGGTAACAAAGTATATACTTTTATGCCAACCTGCCGTTTTGATTGGCTGTCATGACAAACTGAATTTAAAACATTTGCATACCAGGCCTTTGCTATAAACACGTATAGATAAAGGTGTTCCTTGGCCTTGCGGCCCTAGGAATGATGGGAGTTAGGGGCCATCCTGTCTTGGACTACAGCATATGAAAGGTGGACCCAATTTTCTGTCGCTGACTTCAACCTTCCCCTGCCCCGTAGAGCACCCATTCACAGCTGGGTGAACAGAGTTATTCAATCCATAGTCCGAGCTGTCCTCGAATCCCCAACCCGAAATGGTCTAACCGCTCGCTATGGCGAAATTCTTCCAATAGCTCAAGAAAACAAATATTTTGAGATATTTCAGGGAATTAGGTTTTATTTTATCATAAAGACGTATGCTGTGTGTACTCATTAGAATCGCCTCAACGCTGTTCGCTAGTTGTAAAACGGGCTGTGGCATACGTTTTTTATTAACCTCTGAGTTTCGACTATGGATACCCACACACGTTGCTGAATATTTAGCTTGATTGGCAGTAACACCGTAGCAGTCGTAGTCAGAATGGCCGAGCACTGTGATCTGCTTAAAAAAATACGGATGCCATTAAGAAACAT
Organism: Anodontia alba; assembly: GCA_964016985.1. Taxonomy (NCBI): domain Eukaryota; kingdom Metazoa; phylum Mollusca; class Bivalvia; order Lucinida; family Lucinidae; genus Anodontia; species Anodontia alba. The sequence continues at coordinate 135,543,357 of OZ024821.1, forward strand.
TGAATCATTTCTTTTTCATATTCACCCTGGCCAGTGTGAGCGCATGCGCATGTTGATCTAGGTCTTCCTCCTTCGCATTAACCTTAAGTCATGTTTCACGGTGCCAGTTCTCAGGCGTTTTATAAAAGGAGCATCAAAATGTCGCCGTGTATTGCAGTTAAACATATGACCATGTTAGATTTCCATTATATGTTATGTTATACAGAAAGGACAGAAAGGACAAATGACACTTATTCGCTCATTCGAGTAAGAGGGTTTTGGTTGAAGTAATATGCATTAAGACTTCTCCATATTCTTGTATTAACCAACGTCTCCGGCTCCCATACCAACGGCAGAATTTCGGATCGGTTTCATTACAAAGTGCTTTATGGTATTTTATTTCAAAACTGTGAACTGCTTTCATCTCTACAGTGAACAACATCAAAATTTACATTCCACCAAGTTACTACCTAATTATCCGGATTTGATCAAGTAGCACATCACACAGATCTGTGTGTGAGCCCAGGTAGCATTCTACATAAATTTGTATCGGGCCGTTATCGGCCGTCAGGTACCCTGGCCCGATATAGATTCATGTAGAATGCTTACTGGGAGGAGCTCTTAATAAATTGAAGTCAATTACTTTAAATCAGTTAATAACTAGACTGTTCCACTGCGCATGTCTGTTTTTGAAACTTGTGACAAGACAAGAAGTCAAATAGAAGTCTGTATAGCAATCTTGTTAATAACTAGGGTCACGCAAGTCTGCCATGTATGAACAAACTTTTTTTTATAATTTCATTTTACTTTCTTGTTTATAAAAACAGAGGATAAATACGCTCGAAAACCTTTATATTCCTTCTCCCACCATCACCACTACCAGATGGTATTTTCTTTTTCATATTTCTGTGGTCCTTCCTGTGTTTCGTAATCGTTCCGGTATTTTGAGTCGTTCCGGTAAATCTAGACACCGCACTCCGCCCCCACTCCCCCTTCGTACGGGCATGCAATGAGAATGGCCCCAAACAAGCATCCGATGCTCTTTTCATAAAAAAATGCCCCAAATAGCATCTAGCTGTTGCTGCCCCAAATAGCATCCGTTGTTTTTTTCACAAAACATGTCATGTGCCACATGTTGGCTCTTATTCGTGGCACAAAAATCATCTGTCGCTACTGAATATTAACTGGCTAGGTCCATGTTACTGTTTTAAGTGCAAACAAATAACATCTAAGGAACATATGGAGTGAAGTTGTTTGAATATATTTTTGGTCTTGACTTCTATGAAGAAAACCACCTCGAAAGCATCGTAAACGCATTCATTTGCTCTAATTCAAATGGACAGTAAGCTGCCACAGAAGGCTCGCCAGTTTCAAAGGGATCCTTTTTATCTACATTTTATTGGCATAAAATGCTTGACCAAACATTCAAATGTTCTGTCGAGTAACCATCTGCTCTACCTACTCGGACTGAAGTTGTTTATCCATGCTGATCTGAGTGCATCCCTCTATTTACTTCTTCTTTGGCACGGATAGCATTGTGATCTGGCCCAAACAGCTTCAAGCAATCCTATTTGGAACAAATAACATCCGATACGGTTAGGCACCGTGTACATGGAACATTACTCAGTTACTTTCTTTTTCGTGTTTCTATCTTGCTTCAGCATCACTACACCCAAACAAGTAGTCCGTCACAGATTCATTTTGGAAATCTACCGCTTTTCCTCCCTGTGTCTTGCAGTACCAGAAAAAGCTAAAACTTCTGCCGCTACGCTCAGTGTATGTCATATTAGAACTAGTTTTCTAATGCACTATTTCACAGTGTCCCATAACAATGTGATGTGATGTCAGTAATACAGCACTGTTTTCTAATGTACATGTATTGTGTTATAAGTTAAGGAACAACACTACAGTAATGTCAGAAGTACAGTAGCTCCTATATATGAAAGCTAGATATTCATCTCTTGAAGTCTTCGGCTGCAGCGTTTAATGAATCATGACGTTTGATAAGTGATCGGTGGCGATATATAGGGCTTGCAAACATCTGCACTTCAACTTTCCACTTTTGGTGTTTTGTGATACTGGCAAATATATACATTTTGTTTGGTTACTTTTATTGTGACACTGATAAACATACACATTTTGTATGGTTACATTTATCAGTATTGATCCTGGGCCGGAATTCTTTGTTGAAGTTTGTTTAAATCTTTATATATATATATGTTTTCATTTTGTCCTCACTGGGTCTCGAACTCCCCTTCACCTGCTCACTGATTCAGAGCGTTAGCCCACTTGGTCCCTATACTCGTATACCTAATACAAAAGTTATACAATGTGCATTATTAAAGGGCTTTACTACGTCCGTGACGTAGATCATATGTTTTGACAGTTCAAATACCATGATATTTTTAAAACAGTTTCTTCTGCACCATATATATTTAAATTTCCATTGATATATATGTAGCCTGGTAGTCTGTTTGTTTTAATCCGATGTCGTTGGACATATAGGTGTCCCAAGGATTCTACAATTCCGAGAGGCCATTCAAGATCGTCGTTTAAAAGACACATTCGAGCGTTTATTCTCACACATCTGAATATGTGCTAAGCAAAAAATTCGAGTGTTTTTCAATTATTATTAATTTGTAAATGAAATACTAACACGGTGATGATGTTGATACAAATTTAATTCTACGAATAAAAATATTGTTGCTGAAGCAACTCTGTGTTTTAGATGGTCAGAGAACAAGGACGTGATAAATTCAAACGTTTTAAGTATGAAATATTGTGCTCATATTGAAAATACATTCAAATAAGGACTATCAAATCATCGTTTAGACGACTCTTTCGAGCTTTTATTCCCGGCGAAGCTCGCATCTGATTGTGTTCCAAGCAAGCTGTCATACTCAAAACGTTTTTTAACCGTTAATAATTTGCAAATGAAATACGTACGCAGAGAAGATATTGAGACAAATTTAAAGCCCACGAATATAAATCTCGTTGCTAAAGCAGCTCTGTGTTGCAGAAGGTCAGAGAGCAAGAATCACAGTAAGCATTCTACATCAATCTATAGCGGGCCGTTATCTGCCTGTCATGGTAGCTGACGGGCCGATAACGGCCCGCTGTAGATTTATGTAGAATGCTAGCTGGGATGTGATCAATTAAAAAGTTTTAAATTTGCAATATTATGTTCACATTGGAAATACATTCATAAACGAGCGTTTCTTTCGGGACTATTAACATTTAATCAGTTCCTTGATGAGGCGATTCTAATGAGTACACTCAACATACCATTATTATATAGACGATTGAAAAGCTTATCCCGTAATTTGCCTCCTAACCTGGTGCTATGATTAACCCCCACTGACTCGAACTACCCATATCTAGAACATATTTCCATGGTCCCAAAGATGTTCGAGCTATTGAGGTTCGACTGTACGTGGACACATTATTATTTGATGCCTGATCCTCAAGTTTCTGCACCTATTCCGAGAAAACAACAGAAGTCTGGTATAATTAAGAAATCTTTAACAAACGTTTCTGGTTCTGTTATACTGGAGAGAAAAAAGAATGAAAAGATGTGTAGCAAAATATGTAAAATAAACGGCAGCAAGATGTTCTTTCTTTCCCGCAATACAAAAGACTTGTATATCAATTTTAACTCTTTGGCCTCAGTTGCTGAGAATTCTTTCATAGCAACAAAGAAAGAAAGGAAAACGGGAAAGAAAGAAAACTGAATAGGTAAGTAGGCGCTAGAAGGCTGAGTTCCCTTCAAACAATCCATGCCATACCAAAGTGTGTATTAACCCTTAAAGCGCCAGTCACAACTATTGTCATCTGCTTGTGATTTTAAAAGTTATTTTTGCAAACAGCATGGACCCAGATCAGACTGCTCCTTTAGGAGCAGTTTGATCAGGGTCCACACTCTTTGCCTGTATGCAAAAATAGGTTTGAAAAGTCTGCAAGAATATTCAGCAGACGACATAAACAGACGACATTTTCAGATGCAGTTTTTCTTGACGCTTTAAGGGTTAAATTTCAGTTATCCTGTGCAGTAGTTCCTGAGATATCTTTCACACAAATGTTCCTCTTATGAAGCCTAAAAGGAATGTAGAAAAATAAATGGCAACAAGTGGTTCGTCTTGCCTACAATAAAGTAGACCATCCTTAGCCTTGACCACTCTCTGGGCTAATTCAGCAGACGACAAATTCATGACATTTTCTTACTTTTCCTCCGATGGAGACCATTTGCATGAAATGTCAAAACCTGTTTTCAGGGAAAATGAGAAAAAAAATTGTCGTCTGTCGTAACTTTTACCCAAAGTACCAAGTGTTAACTTGTAGAACCAGTTTTCAGGAATATGCGAATTGGGGCTCACCAAAGTCTGCGAACAAGCTAGTCTAGTTTAGTCTAGGTCTGCTCAGGTCTGCACATATGCTTGATGAATTGTGCCTGCTGACAGTTTCCACTGAGCATGCGTAGTTGGCATCGGTCTCTCATCTTGAAGTTTTGTTTTGTAGTGACGTGGCTTGAGCACAACATGCATAACACGCTCCTATAAATCTTGCTTTTAAGATATTTGTCAAAAGGACAAGAATTTAATAAAAGCATGATTTAAAACGTTTGTTCGTGCCGTAAATTTTTAAGAAGTAAAGAAGAATATGCGTTAGAATTGCTCGTCTTTCGGGACTATTAACATTTAATCAGTTTCTCAATCAATTACTGTTTCGCAAAGCGAGATTGTGTTGACCTTTTAATAAATATTCTCCCCCACAAATACAATCCTCTTCTTTCACGAACAAAAGCCGCAGAAGAAGTCTCTTTTTTCTCTTGGGCCTTTCTTTTTCCTTTTCCTTTTTTCTTCATGTTTCATAGGTACTGCGCACTTTTAGAAACTTGATATTTTACTATTGAAGGGAATAACCAGAAATCGAACAAGTCTAGCACGACCATGGCTACGGGCAGGGGCGGATCGAGGTAGGGGCGTCGAGGGGTTCAGTCGAACCCCCGTTTGACTCAATATTTCATTTTCAGAAATTTTCAGTTTGATATTTTTGTTATTATCATATTTACCATAATAAATATTCGTTCGCCTCACTCTTAATCTTCTACTTCTACAGTTTCAACAACAAAGTGAGCATTCTACATAAATCTATAGCGGGCCGTTATCGCCCCCCCCCCGCCCCCCCACCCCTGTAGATTTATGTAGAATACTAGCTGGGTTAAGTCCATTTTAGTATTGTGATCGTGTCTTAATTGCATGATGAATGGCAAGCAGTGAAGACCTTGAACAGTTGCCGGTCTAAACTATTTACTTATGCCTGTCTGTTCGAATACCTAAAGTATGGTAACTTTATAAAATGGTCACCCTCAGAAATTTTGAAACCCCTATTGAGTAATTCTGGAGCGAGTCCTGATGGGGTACCCTTAAAGGTCAGATTAACTGAAATAGAAAAGAAGTGTAAACAACAACAAAATTTAACAAAATGTATTTAAATTATGGGGATAAACCGAAAGAAAAAAGAAATGAAAACACCAAAAAAATTAAAAAAAAAAAAAATTTACATTATGGGGATAAATTAAAAATAGTAAAGAAATGTTAACAGCAAAAAGATTTAACAATAAAAAAGTCAAAAAGGATTGCCTTTGGAAACAAAGTACACACAAAATCACGAAAATCGGAGACTCGGTTTGATTGAGTCTCTTCATATGCAACACTGTAGTTTGAGAAGCTGCATACGCCCCACTAGCGCCGGCTTAAGCGGTATTCGATTTTCAAAATAACCAGGATGGGCTCAATGATCCCAAAGGAAATTAATATAACCTGCACTATGATGATGTACGAGGGAGACTTTTTACGGCCGCCACACGGCACAACACCAACAAAACGCAGTTACATACTGGGGATTAACTGCAATAGAAAAGAAATGTAAACAACAAAATGTCTATGTAAATGTGGCAATACTATATATAAAAACACTAATTAAGATATTTTTTTACGAAAGAAAATTGAAAAATTCTAAATAAATTCAGAATTTAGGTAGCGCGGATCATAATTCAGCAGAACACAAAATTTCCGTTTTCCCTATTACTTGTTGAATAGTTCTACAATGTTATACACAATGAACATAACGTATAGATCGATCAAATTGACCTGCTGATTTGACCCTTTCATTTAATATATAGGGTACGTCCACTATACTCTTTAGGCGTGAGTCAAAATACCCTGCATTCCACACGAAACAGCAGGTAATACCTATTTACTCAGTGAATGTTTCATATAAATATTATAATCACAGGCTCAAAGCAACTGGTCAGTTTGGTCGGCATCACGAAAACATGCCTATATAATTTTGACCCCCTTTAACCCCACTTTTATATAGTAAAACTGGGGTTAGAGGGGTATAAATTACTTTTCTTATTTCTCAAAAACATAGATTGTGCGTACTCGTTAGAACCGCCTCGTCGAGGCGGTTCTAACGAGTACCCACA
>OZ024821.1:135552322-135587322 GCA_964016985.1 Anodontia alba
GCCAACAATAGTTGGCATTTTCATATCTATTAGTAGAGAACATTTCATGCTCAGCTATGTTTTGTAAGAAAGAATTTGCCATTGTTTGTAATTTGAGATTTATTAGCAGATAAGCAGGACAAATTTCATGCTCAGCTGAGTTGAGCATGAAAACGTTTTATAACCTCGAGACCAAGTTTATCAAGGTCCGTGTTAATCACATTTACAATATATATATATATAGATATATATATATATATATATATATATATATATATATATATATATATATATATATATATATATGCTAACAGTAAGGAACAGTTAGGAATAAAACCTGCCAAAGAAGCCGCACAATCTGATAATGGTACTTGCTAAACATGGATACATTCTATATTTTCTCGCAGATTCTGTAAGCGGATAATGAAGGCACTGATCAAACTGTGCGCATGCCTATGCCTATTTAGGCCTTTATTATCCGCATATGTTCCTTAGGCACTTTTCCACATGGTACGGCTCACTTATATCAAGCCTCAACTTGAGAAAACGTACCTTCGTGACTGTGGTATTTTCTGGCTATATTCACTTATATTTTCGTGCTCATTGAACAGATTTATTTTTCAAGATATTATTTGGGCCGCAATATCAGAAAACGTACCTTCTGACGTGCGCCCAGCGAAGATTCAGATCAGCCTGCGCATTCGCGCAGGCTGATCAGAATCTTCACTGGGCGCATTTTGAATAGCCAAGGATGCAAAGGTTTTTCATGCGGACAAAGAAGACTCTCATCAGACTACGCAGATGCGCAGGTTGATTTAAGTCTTCGTTCGGCGCACATGTCAGAATGTACGTTTTCTTAGGTTGCTGCTCATATTTTGTATAGCGAAGCGAAGCTGGGAACCATCAAGTTGATTAATGATGTCTATCATTTATGGGTTGGCCTTTTTTTTTTTCGGAGACATGCTAATTGTATCTGCAATGCTTATTTTCCCCATTATTTTCCCCATTTGTTACTCAAGATGTGCTATAAATATGCACCATTTTGTTGTATTGTTATAATAATCTGATATATCTGATATATCTATGGAAATAATAACCCTCGCAATGCTGAATAAGATGCTACGCCCACTTGTGATTTTCAGCGAATCAGACTACATGTACTTGATCCGTACTTAATTGCAAATAGTGTAGATCCAGTCCTGATCTGGCTTCAGAAGCTATCTGACCTGGATGTACGGTATTTACCGAATGTATTCGGAAAGACATGCATGAGCAAACAGTGTAGACCCTGATGAGAACGCGGCGTCTCATCAGGGTCTACACTGTTTGCCACTCATCTAGCAATTCATAGACACAACATCAGGTAGTAAAGTGTACTTGTTCAAATTTTAGAACAAGTATGGTAAAGAGTTAAGGTGTCCGAATACTTAGGGTTAATACGGTACACTGTTTGCAAAGACAGGATTCAGCAGACCAGGGTTAAATGTTTGGTAAAGTTTTTGAAATAATATTTCGCCAGTTTTGTTAAAACATTATGGCATTAAACTGAAACGTAAAAAAAAAATTTAGAATTTCACTGCGAAGATCTTTTTTATGTTGCTTTAAGATTATTATATGAAAATAGATAACCACAAATTCGCGTGCAATGCTTTGCACTTTAAAATAAAACCGATGCATATTTAAGGATAAAAAACTTGAGAGCATTAAGATTGAGAAGAAATAGAAAAAACACTTGAACATATGCATACATTATCCATACGACCTCGCTTTCAATGTTGCTGAGTGACCCAACTAAGGCTAAAGGACACTTTAAGGATTAAGCGCAACGTGTATATACATTATATACAAGACCATGCATGCATATAAGGTGTATGCTGGCCATTAACCCTTATCCTGCTGAATCCGGATATACCCTGCATTTACAAACAGTGTAGATCCAGATCAGTTGGCTTCTGAAGCCAACTGATCTGGATCTATACTGTTTGCCATTAAGTACGTGAATTTGTATCAACAACCTGGATCAAGTTATCTGATTGGCTGAGAATTAGAAGTGGGCATGGCATCTTATTTTATTCAGCATGACAAGGTTTAAATGTTCTTGTTTATGTATTTGTGTTCGCATGTAAATTATTGAATAAGTGATCTTAAACACTTTCGTCCCTGAGTTTCTGAAGTGGACTCTTCCATCTTGGAATTTGGACATGTCTGTAGTGTTGCAAATAATGGTTTCAGTCCAAAACCAAAATTTCAATGACAAACACTGTAGTTCCTGTGGAGACGGTAACCAGCCGTCTCATCTGGAGCTACATTGTTTGCAACGGTGTCTATTTTGGACTGCAGCGCTTAAAGGGCTAAACGAAGTATAAATCGGTATGGTCACAGATGCAACCAGCCAGGTCATTCCATCACGAAAACACGCCTATATATATTTTACCCCTTTAAACCCCACTCTTACATAGTAAAACTGAGGTTTACAAGAGTATGCATCATTTTTCTTATTTTGCTAAAAAAACATAGATTGTGGGTACTCGTTAGAACCGCCTCGCCGAGGCGGTTCTAACGAGTACCACAATCTATGTTTTGAGCAGAAATATGAAAAACATCAGTATTTTTTATCTGAAAATTTTCCTTTTATGGTTGTAAAATTTTCAATACATTTGAATAGGCGTGTTTTATTAATGACCCAGCCAATTAGTCATTAATACGTATGTTTTCTCGTTTTGTAGGTATTAAATGATAATATTTACTTTTTTTTTTTCCTTTCAGGCGCTTCCCGTTTGTACTTCCCATAATTCTCTCTGTGATGTAACATTTGATATCCCATCCATGGGGATCCCTGATTTCAGCGAGCCCATTTGTGAGTGTCCTGGCAAAGACTCGTGTGCAGCAGCAAAGAATGATCCCGGACGAACTTACACACAAGAAATGATATCTCCAGGTAAATATGTCATGACAAAATTGCCCGAACACATATTGGGTCACGGCGACGTCGAAAAGTTAGAAAGTCCGGCATTCCAGGAGAAACTGCTCTTCGCCCATCTTTACAGGCAAAACATGTTCTCGCATTAAATGTATACTTATACATAGTGCATTCAAAATGTCAATTTGATCTGTCAGTACTGGTACAGCGAAGCTTCAATGACCCGAACACTGACAACTCGTTAAGCTTGGTTGATTCGAACTCATTTTTGAGTCCCTAGCGAATTCTCAAGAAAGCAAATATTTAGAGATATTCTAAGGAAATTTTCATATTTTTTATAAAAAGTGTATGTTGTGTGTACTCATTAGAATCGCCTCATCGAGGCGATTCTAATGAATGCACTCAAAATACCATTATGTTATAAAAGACCGAAAAGACATACTTAAATTCCCCAATTTGCCATCTGATCTGGTGCTGTGATTAACACTTAATAGCTCGAATTTCTAGGGTCCCAAAGATGTTAAAGCCATTGAAGTTCAACTGTCTATTACTTTTTCTTCCAATGTGAGTGATAATAGAATCACAAAACGACCGCCTGTAATTGCACGACTGCGTCCATACATGTAGCAAATAAACGGAATAACTATTATGAGTTGTTTTAAAACGCTACAAGCGCCAAACATTATCTCGGCACCTGAAAGGTCTGTACATGTATACACACCACGACACAGCTGAAATGTTCCTTGTTTCAAACCAGGGGCTAGTTTCAAAAAGGTATATACGACATAATTTTGTCTTACTAAAATGAGTAAAGCAGGTTTAATCCCCACCAGTAGGGCTTTCTACTAACCGTTTCAAGGTGCTTCCTCTGTTGCAGTTGTTCTTTGATCTTGCCTCGGTGGTTTCATATGTGATATTTGTTTAGTCATTAGTTATTTCTCACCTCTCCCTCCTTCGATGCCTTGGGAAGGCTGTGCTTCGTGATTGTGGCACTTCCTGGGTATCTTCATTTATATTTTTACTGTTCGCATACTATTCGTAAGACAAAACACGGATTTCATAAAAGATCTAGATTCACAAAATTCGTACTTTAGGCCAATTTCTAAGACAAAAAGTTCGTTCGCATTCGATACAAAAGAAACTTGAACATTGATCAAAATGAGGGTTTATGATAGATAGATAGATAGATAGATAGATAGATAGATACACAGACAGACAGACAGACAGACAGATAGATAGATAGATAGATAGCAATCGGTTTTGTTTTCTTGATTTTTATGGAAGAAATAGTTTGCAGAAGAAAAGAACAGTCACACAATGCGACCATTGAATGATCATCGAACGTACGAATGATGATGAACTTAATGCTAAACATCGGTTATACAGGAAGTACATTAAAGGTTCTGTATTCCTCAAAATTAGACATTTTTTATCCAAAAAGGTTTAACAAATTGATACATGGTATTAATACGATCATAAAATGTGGCATCTGATAGCTTGTAAGAGTTCAGTTAATCTCTCGTTTTTGAACTGGATCAAAAATGAAATGATTTTTAATCGTATCTCTGAATTAATGTGGCAACATTAATTCAGAGATACGATTAAAAATCATTTCATTTTTGATCCAGTTCAAAAACGAGAGACTAACTGAAGTTTTACAGGCTGTCAGGTGCCACATTTTATGATAATATATCAATTTATTACAGGTTTCTTGGATAATAAAATGTCTATTTTTTTAGGAATATGGAGACTTTAACCGAATTACCGAAAACAGGAAGCATCTTCAAAACAGAAGGTAAGCGACGAAGAATAGTAAATAATTTTTGGCAATGTTTCCAATACTATAATAGAGATTCTTAAAACGAAATCCAGTTTACACCCGAAACTTTGACAGTTGCCTTGTCAAAGTCATACCCCACTCTATGTACACTTGATACGGGGTTGATATCTATTTCACCGCCGTATGCGATTTTCTTCGCTTCTTTAATCCAGAACATCTGTTAATCTTATTCAAGAAGAACTTTTTGCTTACTGTAACAGTGTCGGTTCTCATCGAGAATCATCATCAGACCGTGACCCCGATCCCGCAAGGCCACGGGAAGCCACGACGCCATGGGACCCGGATCACCCACCACCAGATTGGCCACCAGAGGAAAACAAAGACCCACAGACGCCGCCAAGCAGCACGCCCCCTCCCACCCCCACCCCACAAACGCCCGACGCGCTGACCGACAGACTCCAAAAACCCCGCGACCTGCCCGAGTCCCCGACTACTCTCTCCGCCTCCGATCCTTCCCAGTCGACTACACGGTCAGCACCAATGATACGAACCGCTACCGCTTTCTTGTTAAAAAAAAGTATCAGACGACACCGACCCGGCTCACACCTGCGGTACACCCCCCGACACCCTCCGACGCTCACCCAGTCCCGGGTCGAACTCCCCGCCCGCCTTCCTCATGCACTTCAACCCGCAACTGCAGCACGGGATCCTGGACACGACACCACAGGTACCCCTCCACCCCGCCCCCACCCTGGGCCGAACCAAGGGCTCTTCCAGCGTACAAGGCGGCCGTACATACACCGACACGCTTCGTCCCCTCACCACCACAGCCACGCCATCCGACAAGTCCTCGACACACGGAACAATCACACAGCCTTTGGATCCGTCCGCGCCAGCCCAGAGGACCCCCTCCCGCTGAGTTTCCCTCCACCCATCCACCACCAAAATTGCCACCCACCGATCACAGCAGACACCCAAACGTCTCATGTGTAGACGCCAAATGCACCACCAATCCGCTTCTCTCCCGCAACCACCGAAAAACATCCATCCAACAATGTTCCGACCGCACCAAGTTTACGCCGCAACGAGCATCGCGAACCAACCTGTAGACATCAGTCCGTTTGAGCCGACCCCCGGAACACCGACAAACCTGGGCCGGGGTACATGCAACCTGGGCGGCGTCTGCGAGCCTTTATTTGCCGCTGGTGGCCGGTTTGGTGGTGAGTGGGCGGTCCAGGTCTCACGGCGTCGCGGGGTCAGGGTCATGGTCTGACTATGGTTCTCAGTGAGAAGCGAAACAGTCACATTCTGTGAAAATTCCTCCTTGGATAAGGTAAAAAGAATTTAAGGATGTATTGATATTCTGTGCTGATGAACCTAGTCAGGATTCAATGTTTTATGAATACTGTATGGCTTGGGTACGTCCACCGCCTTGTCCTTTTGCACAGTTGTTGAAAGTTTAAAATTCATCTTGTCTGATTTAGAATCCTGAACATGCTAAAACAAAGCAAACAAAATTTCGTTTCAGTTTCTGACTTTGAGAACTTTTATAAAAAAAAAATCCGTCATAATTTTGCCCCATTTGATTTTCCGCTAGGTCCCGGCAAATAGGCCTATGATTTATCCTTTCATATAAAGGCACCTTAGCGCAATGCACTCCATTAATTCTAACAAATTGTTATTCCAAAGTGGAAGTTTTCTTTGATTTTCTAAACTTGACTTTGACATGAACTTGAAGATCATATTTTAAAGCTGTTTTAAAAAGTTGAGTCAAAGAGTTTGACAAGAAACACCGTTTCATGATATTTATCATGACTTAAAGACACGCACATTCTTCGATACAGCGGCTGACGCAATTAAGTCACAAAATGTCTTATAAGATTTCGTCCAAGAAAAGCAATAACAAAATCCGGATTAACAATGACCGGCTAGCAAAAAATTTAAATAGGATAGCTGTGTAATCAAGAGTTACATTCTACATTTTCTATAATATCTCCAATCTTTAAACACATTTGTTTTACTGAATATAACTGTAACATGCGTTATTTTCCAGAAGAGACAATAACATCCACACTGAGTTTTTGTGAGGCACGTGCAGTTCCAAAGCGCACATGCAAGGAAAATGAAATTGCTGTCACGTTACGTGGTGTTGGACCAATCATATACGACATTGTTGGTGAAATCTCATGCAGGTGCCCCGAACCCCTTGTGCTGCAAAAGGCAATACCAGACGGTCCTTTCTCCCTCAGATATTACTCATGTGGAAAGGTGAGTGCTCAGTATTTAGATATCTTTACTTTTTACCGCATAGCTGCAGATAAAGCGCTTTTTTTTTCATCTTGATAGTACCAATATTTTTCTTAATTCACCACAACAACATATATTGTATAACAAGATGTATTCATTACTAATTTAGTTGACAAAGTATATTGTCTTTACTATCTCTAAATGACACAGTTATCCACAGCCTATTTTATCGAAATAACGTGTAACTTGGAAGAAGGTGTCATTTGCAAATGAAGACGTCGGACGTGGACAGTTTGATGATAAGTTGACTACTGGCGGCGTTTTTCTCCAGTGCCTCGATTCAGGTGACTTAACCCATGTCCTGCTGAACCCGGATATATCCTGCCTTTGCAGACATTGTAGATCCAGATTAGTTGGCTTTTTCAGAAGCCAATGGATCTGGATCTGCACTGTTTGTCATTAAGTTTGTGAATTTGTATCAACAACCTGATCAAGTAATCTGATTGGCTGAAAATAAGAAGTGAGCGTGGCGTCTTAATTTATTCTGCATGACAAGGGTTAAAATGTGATTTTGCTCAGTAACGCTCATTCGAGTTTTGTGAGACTAACTGCAACGTGTAAATAGTATCCTCCGATATACCATTTTCACTCCTATAGACGAAATCAAATAACTTTATAAACAGTTTAGGTCCAAATGAGGCGGCTGGTAACGTGTCATCTCAACAGGCTCTACACTTTTTGCCTTTCAGTTTTGTACTGAAACTCCTATTTACATCAATGAACATGACCATTTTCAAAGATGCCCGGTTCAGAATTTAAATTCACTGTTCAAACTTCAAAATTCAAATTCAAAAGTCGTCAAGTTTAGAATCTCAGGGAGGATAGAGTTAAACAGTTAAATAAGTCTGTTATATTTATTTTTCATGCATAGCCGATCTGTGATGTAAACAGCGCCGATCCACCAGTCTGTGAGCGGGTGACAGCTTCCATGTATGGATTTGGCCTAGAATCGGAACTTCCCTGTCAGTGCCCAGCCAAGCATCACTGTTTGGTAGATTCAAGCCAGTTGCCCATCTTCGGAGGAACAGTGGACTTCTATTGTCGGTCTTCTCCACTTTAAATTTTACAAAAACACTTTTTAATTTATGTTTTTAACAAAACTTTACTAAACAGTTATTACATTTTTGTAAAAATAGGTTGATGCCAGTATACATGGATTTACATGTTCTTACATTAAAATTTACCACTGTCTGGACAAATTCAGTGGATGACGAATTGATAATATCTTATGTTTCTCAGAAAATAGGCTTTGGCATTTCGTGCAAATTGTCTCCAAATGGGACAATTTGCTTAATATGTTAAACCCTATTTTCCGGAAAAGAAATATTTCAAACTGTCGTCTGCTTAATTTTTATCCAAGGCCCAGTTGTTCAAAACTTAACGAATTTGTTAGCTAAAATGGCATTATTATTTCTACCTTGAAAATTGGCATATACATTAATATTGTTTTGCTGAAAAAATGTGAGTAGCTACTCACGTTTTTTGCAGCAAACATACCAATGTATTTGAAAGTATCTCAGCTACAACAGTTACCCAGCCAGCATTCTTTATAAATCCATAGCGGGCCGTTATCGGCCCGTCAGCTACCCTGACGGGCCGATAACGGCCCGCTATAGATTTATAAAGAATGCTTACTGGGTATATCGAGTTTGCCATTAACGATCTCGTTATTCTAACGATACTTTGAACAACTGGTACCAGAATGCTAAGCGGTAAAACAACATTCCAACTACATGTATACGGAAGCAGAGATAATGCAGAGCTCTCTACGTATATGCACAGTCTGTCACGGTGCCTAGGTTTGCCATGTGTAGTCGAATCTGTCTTTAAGTTCATCTCTGTTAGGAGACAAATCTTTGTTAAGATACACTTTGAAAAAAGAAAAAAAAACTAGATGATTAAGATGTGTTCAGTCTGACCCGTATTAACCCATTTCAGCCTAGCGTCCCATTAAAGGGTCACTGGCAAACAGTGTAGACCCAGATAAGACGCCGCTCTCTGTGGCGTCTGATCAAGTTCAGACATTTCTACAAAACATGAAAATAATAAAAACTAACCAGACACCTCTTATTTAGGAAATGGACTTGCCGAAAGAGTTAAGGTAGGAGAGTCCACTCGGCATAAATGGGTTAGGAGGAAATTGTCCCAAATGATTCCAGTTTTGGACTACATATGGTAGTCTCTTTCAACAAGGTTTGATACACTTGGTAGTTTTCGGCCATTTTTACCTTTTGAGCAAAGTGCATTCAGGAAAGTGGTCTCCTCTGGAAGGAAAAGAATTTTCTCCCAAATCAGAAAGGAGACAAAATGATTTTGATATAGTTGCCTCTAACTCCCCTCCCTCCCCAACCCTCCTCCTGAAAGAGTAATTCTTTAATGCCGGTTTAACAGTTTCACATTCTTCAAGATTGTGTACTTTGTCAGGAAACGTCCTGACCAGACGCTATATCTATCTATCTATCTATCTATCTATCGCCGTATCGTATCTCATAATCGATAAGCAACGTAAGAAAAATGTTGAAATACGCATGTCGGAAACCGGTTCAGCCTGCGCATCCGCACAGTCTTATCAGGGCCTTATTTACTCATCGATATATTCTATATGTGTCACTGACTCTGTAAGTGGGCAACGAAGGTCCTGATCAGACTGGACAGATACGTAGGCTGATTTTTACATTTTTGCCTAAAGCATTTATCCCACGCTCCCGTCGATTATCCAGGGACAATAAACATTTCTGTATTCTGAAGTACTCTCATCTATTGCCGTATTTACGCGAAGTATTTGCAGACCCAGACAAACCGTGAAGACTCAGATCAGACGCCGCAGAACGCGGCGTCTGATCAAGATCTTCACTGTTTGCCACTCATACAGCAATTTTAGACACAAGAACTGATAGTATAATTGATTAATTCAAATATCAGGATAGGTACGGTAAGGTATCCGAATACTATGGGTATACGAGTATACAGTAGTGTGTGTCATTATTTGCAAAACCACACTTTTCAGTTTAAGGTGACTAGATAAACTTTCAGGGGAGGCAACCCTTTCAAAATGTTTTACCCTCTCTTCTGAAAAAGGGTCTACTGTAAAAAAAAGAAAGAATTCTCCCAAAGGAAGCAAATTCTTTCCTTTTAGAGGAGACCCCTTTTCAGAAAGACCTCGGCATGCAGTAAAGCAAACAGGAAGTCACAAAAGTTATCTCCCTTGGTGTAAATGCTGGAAAACCTGCGAAGTGTATGTTTTCCCCTTTACTTATCATTACTGATAAGCAATAAATAGTTCACTGTCGTTATCATATTTTGGATTGTCCTTGTAATTCTGTCAGAGATCGTTCCTAGGACATTTAGCGTTAGGCTATTTAAGGACATTCGAAAGTTTTTGCAGTTTGTCCTTTCGCCCATTTAGTCTGGAGACCCCAAAAGGGTAATTGGCAAACAGTGCAGAGCCTGATCAGATGCCACAGCATGTGGTGTCTGATCAGGATCTCCACTGTTTGCAAATAGTTTAGCCATCTTTTCTAGAAATATCTAAATCACATAGCCTGATATACCTAAAACTGAAAATCGACTATTCCAATATATAGTGTGAGAAACTATATTCAGTATAAAATGGGTAAATTATACAGTGCGTTCGGAATTCTCTCATCGGAAGCCACAGTAGATACCAATGGCTACCACTGGCACCCAGTGGCTACCCAGGCCATCGATAATGAGCCTGGAACTATGAACGGCTAGGATAGCTTTCTGAATGCACCCATATATTATGTATTTAGTGTTGCTCTTTAGAAGAAGTAAATATGAGACAGCAATCAGCTAACTCCACTTTGTCCTCTCTGTAAGCAACTAGGACTAATTAATAGGAATCCTCTGCTTTCATCATTATCATCTCCATTAAGTATCGCTCCTTTTTCCTTGAGAAGTATAATTTAAACATGATCATATGCCAATAAAGCTTCCAAGTGATCCAAAACATACATTTTCTGTGCACTAAACATATAATATTCATAAATATTTCATGTGGCTGTGGAAAATTAAGTTAAATTTCAATGATGACTTATGATGAAAACAAAGGGTTCCCATTAGAAGGACCTAGTTGGGGTGCAGTCCATACCCAGTCAGCATTCTACATAAATCTATATCGGGCCGTCATCGGCCCGTCAGGGTAGCTGACGGGCCGATGACGGCCCGATGTAGATTTACGTAGAATGCTAGCTGGGTAGTTTGACTGCCATTTCTACTTGTTTACAACCGTCACACAAATAAAATGCAATAACAGCAAATATAACAATACATGCCCATTAGGTACTGTATCAATAAATTGCAAACATACCAAATAATAGTTTAATCATCATAAAAATAACTGCAATGTACCAAAATCTACTGTTGCACTAATGTCAACAATACCCCCACCCACCTCCGACTGGGGCCAAGTTTATGCAAAAGGTGCTGTTTTGGAATGATGATCCTCAACTACAGGACCACGCACTGCCCTGGAACAGTTGAAAATTTCACAGAGCACTTACAGTATATTACTTTTATCCAGAAATAAATACCTGTAAACCACGTCGTTTTAAGATAACATCCACAGAAAAGCATCTTACAATTTATGACAAGGTAAACCTAGTACCAGACAGAATTCAACAGTTTTGTAATTTACCTACACTGTTTTATAATAAGGTCATGTGACCACAAGAAAAGTATTTTTCTTTAATTTTTACAAAATCTGACAAGCATAAAACTTCAGTTTTTGTCAAAATGTGCAGCAACAAGTATTTTCAGACTGGTTTCTAGTCCTACCCCTAGTAACTGGCATTTTCCCCCAGGTTTACAAATGCGAAACTGTGGAATGCACCCTCAGTATTTGGGTGGGTGGGGGAAGGGACGCTATTAAAATTACTGTTATGTCTCATTACATTCTTATGTGCTTATTTTCTCGATATAGGATATAGTCTGATTCAGAGGCGCAATCTACACAAACTAGTTGCCGTATCTATAATGTAAGAAACAATTATTTTCTATATTCGTTTTGTATTGTTCAACTGATCAACTATTTAAAGGTAATCGAATAACATCCTCGTCTACCCGTGAAATAGTCAGCGATAGGCGTACGTGGTGTTGTTCGAAAATGGCATCCAAAATACTACAACATTAAAAGACGCCACGTATAATTGTCTGGGCCCATTTGTTCAAAACTAATGATATTGTTAGTTAACGTATCGTTGAAACTTTGATCATTAAATATGGCATATATGCTAATATTTTTGCTGAAAAAATGTGAGTAGGTTTTGCATTTGAAAAAGCTACTCACATTTTTTCAGCAAAAATATCTGTGAATAAGATAGTGTACTCACTAGAACAGCTAACACTTTGACCACTAATAAGCTCGTTAAGCTAACGATGCTTTGAACAATTGGGCCCTGGTGATTTTCTGACTGTTGTCAGTAAAGTATGAAGAAATAAAGGTATAGTCAAAAGATTGTTGTTTTTTTTCTTTTGTTCATTGGGGTAAATTGGTATTGCGAACAGCATAATTCATGGACGTCCACAGAAACACACAGTGTATCGACGCATAGAGAAAATCCAGGTCATGGTTTCTGACGCGGACCAAAACTTGCTACTAAAATTGTATTATTTAGACACATCATTAGTCAGTAAAATGAGTTTGTTAAACGTTTAGGACAAACATGGTAATATGTTAAATTGTCCCAAATATTAGGGTAAATATAGTATATGAATTGGAATACGTCATTCATAATCTGCATATGCCATTATTACAAGGGACTGGGTACATTTTCAGGGGAGGTAATTCTGTAGAATATTTTGCTTCCCTTCTGGAAAAAGGGGCCTACTCTAAAAGGAAAGAATTTGTTCCCCATGTGAGCAAATTCTTTTCTAGGGTAGGTCCCTCTTCTAGGAATGCAAACAAGAGGTCACAAACGTTTTTGTTTCCTTGTAAAATTGGCAGAAAATCTACTCCAGTAGGCTTAACAAATCAATACACCGGGATCTTTATAATCTTACGTCACGTGATCAATTCTTCAATCCCCTCGCTGATTCTGTAGGCTTATCATGTACATTCTCAATAATATCATTCCAGAATATTTAGACCGTTGTTTGATAATTTGATCAGGAAATATGCCATTATTCTACAGTAAATGGACCGCGCCATGCGAAAACGTGTCTTCGTGCATATGCGTACAGCGAAGGCCCATCACAGAATCATTGGATATTACAGAATGTATAAATGGATAGCAAAAGCCCGGATGACTGCGCATGCGCAGTATGATCTGATCTGCGCATTTTTTGCACGTTCGAAGGCACTTTTTCGCTCGACACGGTCAAAATATTGATATCCGTGAGTACTAATGAGGTTTATTGTTCGGAGTAAGTGTCACGTGATCGGACGAGCGTTGGGCACGGTGACGATGGACTAGACGCAATCACAAGCAATCAGAGGATAAACACAACACTTTGTAAAAATAAAAACAAGCATGTATTTAAAAAGTTCAAAAAAAAAACACTATAATTAAAGTTCAAATTTCCATGTTCCAATTTCTATGTTCCGAAGCTTCCATAATCCATAGGTACTGTTAAACTTCATAATCTGAAAAAACTATTTAATTATATTTCCATAATTAAATATAATATAAATTTGAATTACATAACTTGTCCACGGATGTATCCTCCATGATATTTCCGGTTATCACTAACACTTGTTCCCATAGAACTTTGAACAAAACTTGCCGGAAAACATTTGATGGTCAATCATAGTGACGATAACAGTGGTGAAACAGATACATAAACGGATACGGATATGGATACGGATACGGAACCTGAAAATAAGTATCATGTCCTAGAACTCTCGATATGAAACATGACAAGATATTTCCTTATTAATTTCCACTAGATATACAGAGTGTGTACGCCAAATGTTATAAATGCGACAAGTCCGTTGCAATTGATAATTATATAGCAAAATCAGATCCTAAAACCACATGGACGCTGTTAATGACATATAATATTGTAAAAACAAAATCTAACACAGGCAGACACACAGTCAGAATATATCTGACATCTATATGAACTAATCGGAGGAATGGCATCTCGACGATCACACATTCTTACAGGAAGAACCCATGCGCCTTCCACTGTAAGAATCCCTTTAGAACGCTAAAGGCTAAAATAAATTATAACTGCCATTATACCACAATGCCTACACGATCACATATCGTCCCCACGTAATCATTGGGTACAATATCAACATGCCATCGTCATAGCCTCAAACATGACTCCTCGCTGCTTGAGCCATTTCACCGTAAAATATTCTAGTAAACAGACTTGTGATTAAAATAAAAAGGACCTCTGTATATGTGTTCAAGGTGAATATAGTCTTTGTTATTCGTGTAAATCGCGCTAACTAATGAATGTGTATGCTGTTAACATAACGCCTAACGGTAGCGTACTTTTACGCGTATATGTACGGTGTGTGCGGTTAACATAACAACATAACGCCTAACTGTGTCTTACATTTAAGCGTATATGTCTGGTATGTACATGTCAGATGAGAATATGAAATATCCATTTATCTTATTCAAATAAAAATATTAATGATTGCATTCTGATCGGGGTCTACAGAACCTATCAGACTCACCAGACTGATCAGGATCCATAGAATCGATCAAACTTAACCTCCCTATTCGGTTTATAGTTTACACACCCGACACGGCTTATTGGTCTGATCAGGGTCTATCTACTTATCATGCCGGATTTGTAAGTACGAATGATACATAAAATCGCAACGTAGTAAAGCAATAAATTTACCTACTCGAATTTTAGCTGCGGTAAAGACGAGCAAGAATATTGCAAGAATAAAATTAAAATAAATTATTGACTTACCATGGTCAGATTCCCCAGATACAACACAACATGAAGATTAGAAAAAGGAAGACAAGGATCAGTCTTCGATGAAATGAATTTGTAGTGTGTATCGTTCTATTCAACTATGGAACTTTTATAGTAATGTGGCACGTTTTGAAACATTGTGTCCACAAGTAATCCGTGAAATTCAAGATCTAAAAATAATATTCACAAGAATACCGTGATAGTCAAGATTTAAAATAACCTGTTCGATTGTCCGAACGGTGCAAAGTTTCACACAGCAACTGCTAAAACTATGAGGTAAAAAACATTTTTCTCTCGGAACGCTACAAAACTGCAAAATTACGACAGAAAATTGTCTCCCCTTTCAAAAGATAGCCTTGAGACGAAAATCAATCCCAGAACAGTGAAGATATTGATCACCAAACCTAGGTTCACTCGGAATATATAGTGTTCTGGTAACCGCTCAAGTATATAGACGTGAATAATCAAATACACCCTCAGCATAACTATCTCGTGATTACCGTAATACCGTAACTTGAAAGCTGAAGTGTACCTACTTGCTTAAAAAGTAAAACTGTCATCATAATCAGCGCTCCCGTTACAAATGCATTAATCTAACCTGGTTAATAAAAATCGATACAAACTTCTTTTTATACTATGTACATGTAAAATATATTCAAGATAAAACAGGGACGTGACATATCTCCCCTCTTACAGAAGTGCGTAGCACTAGAGTATTACGTCACTTTATATCGCCGAATATATTACGTCATACACGGCTTAAATAATCTGCGCCCACATTTTCTGCACCACGTATTGCCACTATATGAAATCTGTATGGCTGTAATGCCAAAGCCCATCGCATCAGTCTAGAATTTGTAAGCTTTGCTTTATTTAAATAGCTTAATGGCTGATGATCGGTTTCTATCGTAAATGCTGTGCCATACAAATATCTATGGAACTTTTGTACTGCCCATACTAGCGCAAGACATTCTTTTTCTATTACTGCATATGATTTTTCACTAGGTTTCAGTTTTCTACTTGCATATGCAATAGGACTTTTCTTACCTTCTTCGTCTTGCAAAAGGACAGCTCCTAATCCCTCATTAGAGGCATCTACTTGTAAAGTAAATGGTTTTGACAGATCGGCCATTTTAAGAATAGGTTGAACTGTCAACGCCTTCTTCAATGAATCAAATGCTCTCTGTTGTGGTTCATCCCAGTGTACTTTATTGGACTCACCTTTTTTTGTAAGTTCCGTCAAAGGTGCGGCAATATGAGAAAAATTAGGAATAAAAGATCTATAAAATCCTACGTCCCAAGAATGAACGTACTTGTTTCTTGGTAACAGGTCTTTCTGCTTTTTCAATTGCTAGAATCTTATCAGGGCAGGGCCTAATAAGTGTACCACCAACCAAATGACCAAGACATTCTAAATTTTGAAAACCAATGAATCATTTATTTGGTTTCACAGTCATATTGGCATCTCTTAGTCGTTTCAATAATTCCTCGAATACTTGCATATGATGTTCCCAAGTAGATGTGAATATGATGATATCATCAAAAAAATTGTCTATATTAGACATACCTTTCAGCAGTTTCCTCATCAGTTTACTACAGGAAGCTTGAGCTGTTACTGAACCGAAAGGTAGAACTTTAAATTGTAACAGTCCGAATGGTGTTTGAAAAGCTGTGTATTGCTTAGCATTCTTAGTTAAAGGTATCTGCCAATAACCTTTGGTAAGGTCAAGCTTGGATATGTACTTATGACCTGCTATTTTCGTAAATATTTCCTCCATATTTGGCATCGGTTCTGCATCGAAAACCGTAATCTTATTAAGTGTACGAAAATCTATGCAAAATCTGTTCGTATTGTCTTTCTTTTTGACTATAAGAACAGGGGAACAGTAAGGACTTTCTGATGGTTCTACAATGTCAAAATTGATCATATCTCTTACCTCATCCTTTGCTGCTTCCATCATATTGAAAGGAAGTGGATATTGCTTAACTCTTACCGGCGTATCTGTTGTCAACTTAATGTCATGTTCCAACAGAGTGGTACAGCCGGGTATTCCTGTAAATGTACTAGCAAAATTTGTTACAAGTTGCCTTACCTGACTTTGTTCCTCTTTTGTCAAGTCTGGATTAATGTTTAACAGTTCAACTGACTCATTGTCACAAATTGATGGTGATTCCACTAATCCTTCTACATTATCTTCGGTATCTTCCGAAGTACAGTCTAATACTGCAATAGAACATACCTGAACATCTTTAGTCTGTTGATCATCCTCTCTCTCAATGTATTGCCTAAGCATATTGATATGGAAAGTTTTTACTTTCTTTCCCATTTTAATTCTATAATCTAAGACACTTAATTTCTCCACTACTTCGTACGGGCCTTTCCAACTCATCAACAACTTATTTGTCTTAGTCGGAAGAAGTACGAGAACTTTGCTACCTACCTTTAAATGTCGGCGCCTCGACTTCCGATTGTAGTATTTTTTATACTTCTTTGACATATTCTGCAAGTTTTGCTGTGCTAAACTTACCGTTGACTCTTAATCTTTCCCTCAAATCTAAAACATACTGGTAAGTAGTACGTACCCGAGGATCCTCGATATCCTTCGTCCACAATTCTCTTAAAACTTGCATAGGTCCACGCACAGGCCATCCATATGTTAATTCAAACGGAGAAAACCCCAGACTTTCCTGTGGCACTTCTCTGTATGCAAATAATAATGGATCTATATACTTGTCCCAGTCTTTCCGACGTTCTGCGCACATTCTAGTCAACATTTTCTTTAATGTACCGTTAAAGCGCTCTACTAAGCCATTACAGATGGGATGATATGGGGAAGTAACTAACTGTTTGAATGACAAAAGTCTACTTACCTCTTTCATCAGTGCTGACGTGAATTGACTTCCCATGTCAGTTAATATTTCTTTTGGTACTCCGACTCTACTGAATATACTAACTAAAGCTTCTGCAACTGCTTCGGTCTCAACTGAAGACAGAGCTACTGCTTCTGGATACCTAGTTGCATAATCAAGTAACGTCAAAATATACTTATTCCTATTCTCAGTACGGGGTTCAAGTGGACCAACCAAGTCAATTGCTACTCTTTGAAATGGAGTATCTATAACTGGCATACTGCCTAAGGGCGCTCTTGTATTCCTACCTTTGGTTATAGTGCGCTGACATATGTCACAAGACTGACAGAACCTCTTTATATCACTTGCTATCCCTGGCCAAAAGAATTCTGATAGTACCTTTTGAATAGTCCGCTTCACTGCAAGATGTCCAGACAGGATTGACTCATGGGCTAATTTCATTACCATCTTGCGATATTGCTGTGGAACTACAAGTTGAATAAAAATCTTACCAAATTCCACATTAGGTGAACTAAATTGTCTGTATATCAAGTCATTTTTGCGAAAAAACTTAGCATTGCCTTTAACTTCTGATTCATCGCAAGCTTTTCGAATTCTTGCCAGAGTAGGATCATTAACTTGAGCTTCCTTAATTTGTTGAGGTGAAATAACCCTATCGATAATATTGGGGGTTTTGAGTGATATTTTGGTTTGTTTAGGTAGTTTGGCTTGGGACCGGGTTTGTACTGCTAAAGCTGGCACCCAATTCATATTCGGGTCATAAGCATCCTTCGCCCCTGGAATATTACCTATAATAACATCAACCAAAGGGTTCTCCATACAAAGGGCAAGTGTGTCTCCCTTAAAATAAGGAGTGTCTAATGATACTTTAGCTTCAAGAAGCTGTAATGTAGTTCTATCTACCATCATGCATGAATGCATCTTGCCGGTCAAATTTTCTGAAGAAACTAATGATTGTTTAACAATCACCCCAGTACACCCAGTGTCGCGCAAGACACTAACCATTTGGTTCCCCATTATACCCTGTACGGTCTTCATATCATTACAAATGGGTGAAGGTTGAGCTGTAGTACTCACCTTCAATGTATCTTCCATCCCTGGACAGACCTTAGTGCCATCATTGCTTGCTTGGACATAACTAACTGTATCAGTATGAATAAAACACGCTCCACATACCTGGTTGTCATCCGATTTCCCGTTATCGCTCAGTTCCTGTCCTTGTCTCTGATCCTGAAAACGCACATGTTTCGAGGGGGGGGATCTACTTCTACCTCTACCATATGTTCGTGTTGCAGCTACCTTCATATTACCTTTTGCTCTATCAGGACAAAATCTAGCTATGTGTTTTTTATCACCACAAATAAAACATGACCCTCTAAAAGGCTGTGGGCCTTGATGATTATACCTTCGGAAAGTTGGTGAAGGTGATCTCGACCTTGACCTAGATCTTGGTCTTTCATTGATCTTAAATGTCAAATTAAGAATATCAGTATATCTGGCTTCTTTGTACTGATCTGCTAATTTACTAGCCTGTTCAAGTGACTTGGGTTCCCTTTCTCTAAGGAAAAGTTCAAGGTCTCTATTACAAATAAATGCAAGCTGATCTCTAAGTATTAAATCTGCTAATCCATCATAAGTCTTATTAATGCCAGACATATCTACCCACCTTGTAAAATAACTTTTCATACGACTGGTGAATTGCTGAAAAGTTTCACCTGAATCTGGCCTACACTTCTTATACCTTCTCTTAAATCCTTCTTCAGTTAACTCATATCTTTTGAGTAAAGCTGCCTTTAACATATCATAATTTAATGCCTCTTCTACAGGCATTAATGCATATACATCAAGTGCCTTACTTTTGAGAAGTGCGCTCAAATTAGTAGCCCAATTTTCTTTCTTCCATTTTTGAGCTGTAGCATACCTTTCAAACCTAAGCAAATAAGAATCCATTTCATCTTTACCTTCATCAAATGCTGGTATTTTTGGGGTCTTAGCAGTGACATAAGATTTATCTTCCTTATGCTGCACTGCCGGCTTTATATTTTGCTCTGCGGCTAACCTTTCCATTTCAAATAAATGTTTCTTTTGCTCAATGTCTTGTTGTAATTGCATTCTTTGTATCTCGCGTTCATGTGCTGCCTTAGCCTCCGCGAGTTCACGTTCTTTTAATTCACGCGCTGCTGCGAGTTCGCGCTCTTTTAATTCACGCGCTGCCGCCGTTTCTGCTAATTCACGCTCGCGTGCTTCCTTAGCCTCTGCGAGTTCGCGTTCGCGTGCTTCCTTAGCCTCCGCGAGTGCGTTGGCGTGCTTCCTTAGCCTCCGCGAGTTTGCGTTAGCGTGCTTCCTTAGCCTCCGCGAGTTTGCGTTCGCGTGCTTGCGCCTCACGCTGTGCCTTTCTCTCGTCGCGTAACCTATCTTGTTGATCCTTTATAAAAGCTCGAAGTGCATCGCCTTCGTACCCTAAAGCCTCCCCTTGAGCTTTTAAATTTTCTAAGGTCTCCATTTCTCTAAGTCCCAGTGAAACAATAGCAAGAAGTTTGTTTCAATAATTGAAACAAGCACAAGTTTCATAGGATAAGTCTCAGAAAATCACTATTAATTAAATGCCCTAAAACTAAAATTAACTCTTAGTTTACACTGAAGTCTAACACGAAATAAAGCATTCCACTAATATGAATACAATATCCACTAACTCTAGAAGAGGACAATAACAATGCTCAAAAATGATCATAGGCCAACGGCATCCATTATACCAAATAAACCCATACATCACTCCTCGTTGCCTATATCATAATATATCCACACAAAATTACTCATTAACTATGTTAATATCACACCTCTCCGAGTTATCGATGGAACATACACAACCCTGCGCGTTAGCTTATCCACAATAAAATATAAAGGGCATTCACGGTCAACAGATAAAAAGTGACCACTGGAAAATAAACAAAGCTTTTCCGACCTTATCCTTTCTTCACGCCTGCTGTGCTGTATCTTTTTATCTCACCATGGGACACACTACACAACATGATTGACCATGGTCCCGCTTGTCATTACCTTCTGGAATATACATAATTTGACAGTAACTAATTCCACATAACTACATACAAAACATAAACAACAAAATGTATTTAACACAATAGATCTGATCGTCTGTTTGCTAGAATAACGTGTCCAAAGTCACCATGATCCCACTTCTGACACCATTGTCACGTGATCGGACCAAAGTCACCATGATCCCACTTCTGACACCATTGTCACGTGATCGGACGAGCGTTGGGCACGGTGACGATGGACTAGACGCAATCACAAGCAATCAGAGGATAAACACAACACTTTGTAAAAATAAAAAACAAGCATGTATTTAAAAAGTTCAAAAAAAACAAAAAAAAAAAAAAAACACAATAATTAAAGTTCAAATTTCCATGTTCCAATTTCTATGTTCCGAAGCTTCCATAATCCATAGGTACTATTAAACTTCATAATCTGAAAAAACTATTTAATTATATTTCCATAATTAAATATAATATAAATTTGAATTACATAACTTGTCCACGGATGTATCCTCCATGATATTTCCGGTTATCACTAACACTTGTTCCCATAGAACTTTGAACAAAACTTGCCGGAAAACATTTGATGGTCAATCATAGTGACGATAACAGTGGTGAAACAGATACATAAACGGATACGGATATGGATACGGATACGGAACCTGAAAATAAGTATCATGTCCTAGAACTCTCGATATGAAACATGACAAGATATTTCCTTATTAATTTCCACTAGATATACAGAGTGTGTACGCCAAATGTTATAAATGCGACAAGTCCGTTGCAATTGATTATTATATAGCAAAATCAGATTCTAAAACCACATGGACGCTGTTAATGACATATAATATTGTAAAAACAAAATCTAACACAGGCAGACACACAGTCAGAATATATCTGACATCTATATGAACTAATCGGAGGAATGGCATCTCGACGATTACACATTCTTACAGGAAGAACCCATGCGCCTTCCACTGTAAGAATCCCTTTAGATCGCTAAAGGCTAAAATAAATTATAACTGCCATTATACTACAATGCCTACACGATCACATATCGTCCCCACGTAATCATTGGGTACAATATCAACATGCCATCGTCATAGCCTCAAACGTGACTCCTCGCTGCTTGAGCCATTTCACCGTAAAATATTCTAGTAAACAGACTTGTGATTAAAATAAAAAGGACCTCTGTATATGTGTTCAAGGTGAATATAGTCTTTGTTATTTGTGTAAATCGCGCTAACTAATGAATGTGTATGCAGTTAACATAACGCCTAACGGTAGCGTACTTTTACGCGTATATGTACGGTGTGTGCGGTTAACATAACAACATAACGCCTAACTGTGTCTTACATTTAAGCGTATATGTCTGGTATGTACATGTCAGATGTGAATATGTAATATCCATTTATCTTATTCAAATAAAAATATTAATGATTGCATTCTGATCGGGGTCTAGTAAACAGACTTGTGATTAAAATAAAAATGACCTCTGTATATGTGTTCAAGGTGAATATAGTCTTTGTTATTTGTGTAAATCGCGCTAACTAATGAATGTGTATGCAGTTAACATAACGCCTAACGGTAGCGTACTTTTACGCGTATATGTACGGTGTGTGCGGTTAACATAACAACATAACGCCTAACTGTGTCTTACATTTAAGCGTATATGTCTGGTATGTACATGTCAGATGAGAATATATAATATCCATTTATCTTATTCAAATAAAAATATTAATGATTGCATTCTGATCGGGGCCTACAGAACCTATCAGACTCACCAGACTGATCAGGATCCATAGAATCACCAGACTGATCAGGATCCATAGAATCGATCAAACTTAACCTCCCTATTCGGTTTATAGTTTACACACCCGACACGGCTTATTCGTCTGATCAGGGTCTATCTACTTATCATGCCGGGTTTGTAAGTACGAATGATACATAAAATCGCAACGTAGTAAAGCAATAAATTTACCTACTCGAATTTTAGCTGCGGTAAAGACGAGCAAGAATATTGCAAGAATAAAATTAAAATAAATTATTGACTTACCATGGTCAGATTCCCCAGATACAACACAACATGAAGATTAGAAAAAGGAAGACAAGGATCAGTCTTCGATGAAATGAATTTGTAGTGTGTATCGTTCTATTCAACTAGGGAACTTTTATAGTAATGTGGCACGTTTTGAAACATTGTGTCCACAAGTAATCCGTGAAATTCAAGATCTAAAAATAATATTCACAAGAATACCGTGATAGTCAAGATTTAAAATAACCTGTTCGATTGTCCGAACGGTGCAAAGTTTCACACAGCAACTGCTAAAACAATGAGGTAAAAAACATTTTTCTCTCGGAACGCTACAAAACTGCAAAATTACGACAGAAAATTGTCTCCCCTTTCAAAAGATAGCCTTGAGACGAAAATCAATCCCAGAACAGTGAAGATATTGATCACCAAACCTAGGTTCACTCGGAATATATAGTGTTCTGGTAACCGCTCAAGTATATAGACGTGAATAATCAAATACACCCTCAGCATAACTATCTCGTGATTACCGTAATACCGTAACTTGAAAGCTGAAGTGTACCTACTTGCTTAAAAAGTAAAACTATCATCATAATCAGCGCGCCCGTTACAAATGCATTAATCTAACCTGGTTAATAAAAATCGATACAAACTTCTTTTTATACTATGTACATGTAAAATATATTCAAGATAAAACAGGGACGTGACAGTAAGCAAACTGCAATACGTGTCCTTTAAGAGATTTTGGTTATCATCTACAAAGTCTCAAGGTGCAGCTCGATATATTTCCAAGGAAACCCTAACGAAAATTTTCCAATTGTACTCTGTAGAAAGAAAGAAAAATGGACAAAAAAGAGAAAATTAAGCGAGCATAATGATTGTCCCTTACACGATGCAAGAGTTATGGTCGTACTATATACCCATTTTAAGGTGCAACCAGCACCTTTCCTGATTTGAAGATTAGATCAATTTCTTATTCTACAACATGGACAGAAAGAAAAACGGATAAAATACTTTAGTAATAGATTTCAGTTTCTTTATTTTGTCGATGCATTAAAGCTACTGATTCACTTACAAAGTGAATAAAGTCAAAAGGACTTTATTATATGGTGATTTGTCAGCCTTCACTCAACGATAAAATCCTAAAAAATAAAATGCATTTGTTATAATTCCAACTCGGACACATTTAACGCGAGCTGGATAGCATATTTAAGAAAATGTCCTGCTCGCCGGATTTAACGAAGTATAAATGCTTTTCTGAAGTTTTCTCTCGACAAATCTAACTGTTCTAAATTAATGTAAGCCTGATAAGTTGGAATAATAAACACATTGAGGACAACCGTTGTCGAACAAACGATATAGGGAGGAGGAGTGGGGGCATCTAGAAAGAACGTGAAACTCCAAAACAGCATCAATAAGGGTAAAGAAAATTTGGAATGCTTATATTTTCTGTGTGGTCAAATGGCATCATATTTGGGTTTATCATATTAACCCTTGAGCCGTCCCAACAGGATTTACACTGTTTGCCATTCTGTTTTTGATTTTAAACTAAAACACCAATTTGCATCATTGGACATGCCCAAATACAATGATGGAAGAGTCTACTTCAGATACTCGGGAATGAAAGGGTTAGTGTTGCGAGTTTTATTCAGTGCCTATTCAGTGCCATCGCTCTTTGGCCATTGGCCTTGAAGTTAAACCAGGAAATTAAGATATTTCCGTATGATCGACTATTGCCAGACCGAGCCAGTTACTCTGTCCTGCTGTAGGTCCTATTATTTTTCGTTGCATTAATTCTTTCAACCCTGCAGACGAAAATATTCACCCTTGCAAAGAGTTTAGAACCAGATGAGACGGCTCGTTACCGTCTCATCAGGCTCTACACTATTTGCCCTTCGGTTTTGCATTTTTGAATGGCGACCAATCTGCAACAATGGCTATGTTCAAAATTAAAGACAAAAGAATCTATTTGAAACTCAGGTGTGAAAGGGTTTAATGCTCCCATCCCAGCAGGCACACATTGAAACAACGTCGATTCAACGTTGATTCAACTAAATGACATTGAATCGACGTTGGTTTCAACGATGTCTGCCTGCTGGGAAGGTCTATGTCGTGAAGAATATGTTTAGGCCAAAGCACTGACGCCTCAGTTTTTTTCTGGATTGTTACTTTTAAGATTAGCCGCCATTTTGTAATTTGGAGCTGCAATAGGATTTAGGGCAATATTTCGCTTGAATAGAACTAGTATAAGCCGCCACCTCACCCCAACAGTTTTTTCTTCTGCTAGCCGTAAACCATCCACCCCATACATCTTCGCCCGGTTTTCCTCTGCTTCCAGGCAGTTTTTCTTTATTCGCATGTCGGCTTTTGCAAATGTATTATTTTGTTTGTTTATCTCTCATCTTTTGTTGGCTCGGTAAGGCTGTGCTTCGTTGTCATTTGTTTCAAAGTTTTGTAAATATTTCATTTTCAAGTCAAAATGGGTTTATTGGTCTCTCTTCTGAAAAGGGAACTTCTCTTAAAGGAAAGAATCTGTTCCCCATAAGAGCGACTTCTTTCCTTTTTGAGTAGACCCTTTTCGAGGGGCTTGGTATGCAGGAAAGCAAATAGGCAGTCACAAAATTTGTCTCCCTTGTAGAAATCGGCAGGGTGTGTTAGCTGGTCTTTATCGTTTCTTCTTACAAGAAGCCTTGTTTAAGTAATGATAATTTCAAAAACGTTCCCTGCTTCGGGTTCAAAAGAGAATTTAGGAGGCAGGAACATGTAAACAACTTTGCCAGAAATCCTGTTTTATTCTGTATCCGACAATATACACGCTGTTTTAATCATTACTGTTGAAGCGAAGCCCATATGAAAGAGCTATATACAATAGCAACGTAGAAAGCGTTGTCTAGTAACCAACTGTTATTTATATAAACAAATCCCAGCTGGCATTCTTTATAAATATATAGCGGATCGTTATCGGCCCGTCAGCTACCCTGACGGGCCGATAACGGCCCGCTATATATTTATAAAGAATGCTTAATGGAATCCCATTTAGATGCAAGTCGAGAACAAATACCATAGTCAGACATATTAAGACGCGGCCGATGTAAACGCCTTTGTATGTTTGTTGCGGTTTGTTATCTCCCAGCGTCCTATCCATGGTCCAGTTACTGTGGTATCGAAGTGGTCCGTTTCTACAACCTGATTACATAAACAAGAAACAATTACAGGTATTTTAACATTATTTAACCGTTACAACTCTATGTGCGGCAAATTCATCATATTTATCTTATCTTTCCCAACAAATAGGATTTGACGTTTCATGCAAATTCCCAGTAAGCATTCTTTATAAATCTATAGCGGGCCGTTATCGGCCCGTCAGGGTAGCTGACGGGCCGATAACGGCCCGCTATAGATTTATAAAGAATGCTAGCTGGGTTGCCTCCTAAGGAGCATAAAATGTCAAATCCTATTTTCTACGAAAAAAAGAAAAGAATATTTCAGAATGTCAGCTGATGTTTTCCCAGTTTGTTTAGAGTTAATATAATCACATCTTAGGTTAATATTGAAAGATGAGCTATATAGTTTGATTGCCAGGAAAGAATTTTGACGTTTCAGAATGTCAGCTGGTGTTTTTCCAGCATGTTTAGAGTTAACATAATTAGGTTAATACTGAAAGATGAGCTATATAGTTTGATTGCCAGAAAAGAACTGAGTATTAAAGAAGAAGACATATTTAACATGGAACACATACTGGGTATACATTAAAAGACTATCTGTTTATTTTTATTGCTAGAAAGATACTGTTACAGAAGAAAAACTCTATTCTATTCATCGTAATTGTAGTCTAAAAGGACTAACTCTTGACCGCAGTGAACACACACTCACAGAACTGAAAACAGCTGAAGTACGAAATAAACATATGTTCGGTTGAGCGATGAGATGAGCTATTCATTCTTGATCGCCTTGAAATAACCGAGTGTTAAAGAAAAGGAGAAAAGAGTGAAAGCAAGGATGGAAACACAAATTCTTCAGAAGACCTTTTTTTATGATATATAGTTTTTAAATTTTATTTTCCCTTATCATTTATCTATTTATTTGTTTATTTATTTTTGCACCAAAATAAATCTTCTTGTTACTCGTTGCAATCGCCTCGAGTACTAACAAGCTATGGTTTGGTGCAGTTTCTTTCAACTTGGGCTTCAACCCCTTTATCCCTACATACCAATACAGATACCTTTGCAAACAGTGCAGATCCAGACAAGACGAACGAGTCGTCTCATTAGGATCTACAGTTTTTGCCATTCTGTTATTGACGTTTGACTGAAACCCCTATTTGCAGCAATGGATGTGTTCAAATTCAGAGACGGGAGAATCCATGTCAGAAACTCGGGGATACCATTGACGAAAATAAATACACAAATATGCACATCTAGCACACTACATTTGGTATGATTACGTTTATTTTCTCACTTTAGGAGCATCTTGAGCTTTGTGAAAAGAACAGTTTAAGACATGTCCCGAACTGATAAATAACTATACATAAAGAAAACCTCAATTTCACTTATTATAATTTTTATTTCTTTATTTAAATACTGTTAAGCTCATTTCGATATACACCACAACTTCTTTATAACACTATTGTTGGGTCCAAAGCAAAAACCGTGTTAGTTATACAACCGTGTTATATCCAAACAAAAAATGTATAGATTATATAGAAAAATGACCATTTATGGTCATTTTTCTATATAATCTATACATTTTTGGGATCCATCTTTCAGCCGTGTTGTATCCGAAACCATGTTATAACGAACCGTGTTATAAAGAGGTTAAAGTGAAATTGTTTAGTATTGTGCGCGTGACACTAGGCCCCACGAAAAGATTTTCACTATTCTATCCAGCATAGTGGAACAGTGTACGCTCAATTACCAAGGTTATTTCGACCTAGTATGAGTACATAACGAAACATCAAAATGATTTTCACTGCAACATTCGATCAAACGTGATGGTCTACTCTTAAAGGAAAGAATGTGCTCCCTTTTAACGGGAGTAAAGTCTTTTCTTTTACAATAGACCCCGTTTGAGAAGTGGCTTGATGTGCAGGAAAGCTAACAGAAAGTTGTCTTCCTTGTAAAAAAGGCTGAAAATCAAGTTCTTTTAAACTGAGTTACTCTGTCAACCTTGTGACCAAAGCAGATACCTTTGCAAACAGTAGAGATCCAGATGAGGTGGCTCATACTTCATTAGGATCTACACTATTTGCTATTCTGGTTTTAATTTTAGACTGAAAACTCTTTTTACATCAGTGGACATGTCTAAATTCAAGAATGGAACAGAAACCCAGGGATGAAAGGTTTAACGGAGAATGTGGCTTTCTAACAAAGAAATATTCCTGAATGCTCACCTGTCTGTAATATTTCTTCTGCCAAACTTCCTTCCTATCTACAGACAGGAATTTATCCCAGTCCGGTGTGACGTCACCATCGTGTGCTGTTCGAAAGAGGATGCCTTCAGCGATGTCGTAAAATCCCCAGTTCTCGTATGGTGACTGCCATCGCAGATCAATGCTCCATCGGACGTCATTGGAAACATTTGCTAAACTAAAATAGAAAAATGTCTTGAACATTCGCATTCAGTTTTAAACATTCTTTGCTACCGTTTTTACACCAAATATTCGCACACCTTACTATAGTTGTCCTAAAATTGAACAACTCTTTTATATTAACTGTTGTTGCGTCTAAAAGTTCGCTGGATCAGTCGCAAACGGTGTAGATCCTGACCAGATGTTGTGTCTGGATCAGGCCTATCTATTCTAATACTTGAGGTTATTATGGTAAGTGAAACGTTACAATTAAATCGTTATGAAAATTAAAACCCATCTGAGATTTCAGGGTATGGATAAGCAATGTTGTAGTTAACTGAGTATCTACGAGTAAATTGTGTTAGTGAAAGCTTAATCTCACCGAAGGCTCTATATGGAGAGAATCCAAACAAACAGACTGCTTTCGTTCTAATCCTATAAAATGAGCCAGCGCATGACAAAACCTACAAAATGGCATGTGCGCCCAGCGAAGACTCAGATCAGCCTTGGCATCCGCCAAGTCTAATCAGAGTCTTTGCTGTGCGTCCAAAGAGTAGCTAAGGACCCAAGCTTCCTTCATGTGGACAGTGAAGACTCTGATCAGACTGGGCGGATGCTCAGGCTTATCTGAGTCTTCGCTGGGCGCACATGCCATTTTGTAGGTTTTTTCATGCGCTGGCTCAAATGTGTTATTTATCGTATGTATTCATCAATGTGGTGAGATAAAATATGTTTAAACTTAGGCTCTATAGTCGTTGTTGTATTTGAAGAAGACATATTAGCATGACTGAACGGCAAAGTGACAAAATGTTACATTTGGACATGCGGCCAGCGACTACTCTGTTCAGCCTGCGCGTCTTAGTGGTGCTTAATTGCACAGAGTATTGTATTATTACCCCTTTATAGTCTCACTATGACATAATTAATACTGTAAAAGACGTAAAACATCAAATCGTCAGAATGATCATCATTCGATTCATATGTGCATGTATCTCAAACAAAATGTACCTATTACAATAACTTGCGTACTTCCTTAGAAAATAAGAAAACCATAATCGTATTGGCTGCAAAGGTATCTTATTTGGTCTGCAGGGATGAAAGGGTTAAACGTTAACTTTATGTACAATACGAATAAGTAATACTGCTACCTTCTGTGTGGAATGATGTTACTGAACAACAGGAAACCACCGTAGGGTATGGGAACAGTTACAACGTCTTTCTTTATATCCACACCTGAAAAAATACTGTTGAATATGTTTCTTAATTCACACAGTAAATGCCAGTGGATTGTGTAGCATCGCAGGATCATGCAGAGTGCAAGCAGTTTTAAGGGGAATGGAGAATAGATACGTTTTTCAGGGACATTAATCTGACAAGGGAACATTTGTTTACCATCTTATTTGGGGCTACTCTTGATATGGATCTGATTGCATCTGTTCCCGAGTTCACTTATTTACTTTTCTTAGAGAAAAGAATTTGCTCTCAGAGGGAGAATAAGATTAGCCCCACTGCCCCCCCCCCCCCCCCACCACCCCACATTTGTTTTACTTTTTACTGACATGTTACAAGTCAGGTGTATCTATTCACCTTTCGCCATGCTCGGTCACAAATTAAGCATCGCTTTCCCTACAAGCCAGATATCATCTTGAAGTGTTTATGTCTGTAAGAAATGTTTTTACAGGTAGTTTGAATTCCAAACCTTTAACTTTTTTTCTTTTCATATGCTGTTTACATCAGCCTACTGTGTCAGTACTTGAATTTAAGCACATTGTTTGTTAAATCAGCACATGGTAAGTCACTAATATGTTCCTGTTTGTTTGCTTGTTTTGTTCTTTTTCGTTTCGCTGTTGTTATTGATGTTAACCTTAATTGAAACCACATTAGGAGAAAAACAGAGCGGACAACAAAGGACAAAGCAGCACGCTCAAGCCATAGCACAAGAACTAACAGTTTATCTGAGCCGAACTCGGTCGCAACGGCAACGTAGTTTAAACCCTTTAAGCGCCATTCTCTGAAATCTGGAACAAATAGTTTAAATGCTGTGTGCTGTTGTTGTGACTGGCGCTTTAAGGATAAATCGCATCGTTTACTGGCATATAAACCGAAAATATGTGACGATACCAAGGAAATGCCACAATCACGAATCACTGCCTTCCCGAGGCACCAAAAGAAGGAGAGATTAGGAACAAATATTGACAAAACAAACGCCACGTATGAAACCACCGACGCGCAAACAAAGAAGAACTGCAACAGAGGAACCGCCTTGGAACGGCAAGTAAACAGGCCTTATTTCGTGGCTTGTTTTATTGAAAATCTTAATTCACCGAACTTATGAATAAGCGTACCTAATGTGTCTTCCATTTCCTTCTCATCCAATGTGATAAACCATGTGTCACTTACGCAACAAGTGTGCTTTGCCATTTTCCCTTTCTTGTGGCCATAGCGAACCATCTGTAATATAAGCAGAAACTACCAATGAAACCTTGTCATCCAATGTAACAAACCATGTATCACTGACGCAACAAGTGTGCTTTGTCATTTTCCATTTCTTGTGGCCATAATGAACCACCTGTAATATAAGCAGAAGTAAACAATGAACCTTGCGTTTCCTACTGTTGCACTACCTTACTTAGCTTAACAATTCCTACTAATTGGTAAGAGAACTACAGTGCATAGTAACATCGGTGTTAATATGATTGACAACAAGAAGTGTCAATCAGCAGTGCTTATTAGATACCCCCGCATAAGGTAATGTCTGCCTTCTGATAAATTATTTAGCAAAATAAGAAGCAAAAACCAAAACGTAACGGACGGACGGATGCACGGACTGACAACGTAAAAACAGTATACACCCCCCCCCCCCCCCCCCCCAAACAAACAGAGTTCACGGGGGTATAATCACACAGGTTTGACGAGAATGGTTGTACATTTAGGAAAATAATTTTAAATTCTTCTGGATCTCTTTTGTATAATGTTTGTAATATTGATGTTTTCGTGCACAGTGTATTTACACATATATTATACAAATAATGTTTAAACCAAACAATCTTGCCAGCCATGTCAAAAGAAACAGGTACTTTTACAAATACCATAGACTATAGAGATGGCTCATCAGGAGCTATACTGTGTGTCATTCTATACCAATTTCAGACTGACTCTCCTATTTGCAACAATGGATTTGTCCGAATTCAGAGATGGCAGAGACTACTTCAGAAACTCAGGGGTAAAAGAACTAAAGACAAATACTTACAATAGAGATATACAGAAATTTTAGATACAGTCAGCTGGTAAAAGTTATGATATGATAATTATATCTTTTTATTGTTGCAAAGAAAAGTAACTAATTGTGCAAAGGGTGGCTTCTGTCTGTCGTATCAAACTTGATTACTTTTCTTCCTGACACTTGTCATATATATGGGACTTGATACACTTGGTAGTTTTTCCGTCATAATTAACAAGGGAGACAACTTTTGTTATTTCAGGTTTGTTTCCTGTACACCAAGTGCCTTCTGAAAAGGGATCAACCCTAAAAGGAAAGAATTTGCTCTCACGAGTTCTTTCCTTTTAGAGTACACCCTTTTTAGAAGGAAGACAAGTACTACTGCTGTCTGACAGTTGCCCCTCCCCTCCCCCCACCCCCCTCTGAAAGTGTTTCCATTCCTATTAAGATAAACACGTGTTTCTATTATTCTAATGGTGCGAAAGTTTAGGCATTTGGCCATCAGCGCAATTCTGGAAGCACGTGACTTGTTTGGTGCTGCATCAGGATATAAGGATGATGTTTCGCACGAGTAAAACTGGTTCAAGCCCCCA
The DNA here is from genome assembly GCA_964016985.1 of Anodontia alba. Lineage (NCBI taxonomy): Eukaryota > Metazoa > Mollusca > Bivalvia > Lucinida > Lucinidae > Anodontia > Anodontia alba. Next base: position 135,584,546 of record OZ024821.1, read on the forward strand.
GTAGTTTTCTTGCTGACCGTTCCAAGGCGTTTCTTCTGTTTCAGTTCTTCCTTTCTTTGTACGTCTGTGGTTTCATATGTGGCGTTTGTATTGTTCTTATTTGTTCTTCGTCTCTCCTTGTTTTTGTGCTTCGGGAAGGCTGTGCTTCGTGTTTGTTGCATTCTTTGGTATCTTCATATATTTTTACCTGCAGACAGCCATTCTCCGCGGTTGCGTCTAAGAATGGGATCCATGCCGTTGGAACAAGATGGTCATAAGACTCTTCACTGAAGTATCCACTATCTGAAACAATTTTCACTATGTTGTATTAATGAAAGCGCGAAAAGAAAAACTGGCTTCGACGAGTAGTGAGTACATCAATAAAATACTACGATTAGACATGGCTGAAAAATGACAAATACAGCATTCAAAGTCTGAAAATAGAAGATTGTAATTGACTGAGTCTGTTCATGAGACATCATCTCTCGCAACATAGAAAGGCCACCATGTACATGATCGATGACAGTAATAGAAGTGTTTACTTAGTTGTTGTCTTGTTCTCTAAGTTCCCAATTGTAATCGTACTGTTAAATGATTAAGGGCGAGGTTTGACGCCTACAAAAATATGTGAAGATACCGAGGAAATGCCACAATCACGAAACACAGACGGAGAGATAAAGAACAAATAAGACCAGATTTGAACCCCTAGTTCTGCTGTGAATCGTTCCATGGTGGTATTTCTTTTGCAAATCTTCTTTCTTAATTTCTTCAATTCGGTATTGTCACTTTATTTCATTCAACCCTTGTAGCTGTGTTCGGTGAATTGTAGCCCTTTCCTGGTACATAAATATTTTTACGTTTCGCTTTTGAATGAAAGGTTTCGTAACTCCAGTTTGTGATCTTTCTGAAGTCTATACATTTAGCACTGCTATGATCACTCTTTAGCTTAGTATTTATTATTGCTCCGGAAGCACTTTACGGACTGGTCAAGTACTACTTTCTGTGGATTGCTCTAAGTTATTACAACCAAGTTTTAGCTTTTATATAAAAAAGAAAAGCTTGGTCTACGCTTTATACACATTGTGTGCTAAACGTAGACCAAGCTTTTCGTGAAAGCTAATACTTCTATTCTGGTAGCGATAAAACCGTTAAACCTGCATTACAGTCGCATGAGAAAATAAAAAGAATGAAGACGTTACAAACAGCCAGTAAATAACTACAGAGATGAGTTTGATGTTGCTAAGCATACCCCATTAAGACCAGTAACGATTCAGTGTATCTAGGAATACCGTACTCACCCTGAGTACTCAGACACCCTAAATCCCTTTCATATTTATCCTTAAAGTTGAATAGTTCATTTTACTATTTGTTCGTGTGTCTAAAACTGCTGGGTGAGTAACAAACAATGTTAACTTTATTAACACTGTACGGTTAACTCTGTTAAAGTTACTTCGAGCCGGTCAGTTTACCTACTCACACTATTCCAGTACTTGTGCCCATACTTTCGCCAATAACTGACAACTGCCTTTCTTGAATCAGTGGAAGAGGAAAAATGTCCGTAGAAATGATTTTGTGATAATTCTCTATGCAAGTCTATATGGTCGAACTGAGATTCGACATTCGACCCCTGGATCTGCAGTCAGACGCGCTACCGATTGCGCCATGGAATATGGCTGGTATATATTCATACTCTGATACATACCTTGATGCCATGGAACGTCAAGTGCTTTGCTGTTTGGGGTCTTTGTCCGCATATTCCATACTGGATGCCCTGCTATGTCTGGACCTATCAGCTGCTCGATCGCGTTCAAGAGACGCTTGTTACACCACAAATCCCGGAAACTCTAAAATATAAAATTCCAAATCACACAGGCTTCATTATTGCTATGAAGAGTCTCAATAAAACCGCGAATCCCATTTTTCTATCTGTAATTTGTTCTTTGTTTCCAAAGGCAACCTTTCAGATTTTTATTCTTCACATGATCAGATTGTGCACAAGCTCAACGTTTTCACCTGTAGTAGCCTCTTTAGTGTGTCCAGACCGTTCATAATCCTCCACGATCTCCCTCCCTCTCCTACATTCAACAGCTCATGTCAGCCCAACTCAGCCCTAAGGACTTTTATAAAGTCGTCTTGAATTTTCATCTGGGACATGCCTTTCTTACAGAAGTATTTTGTGACTGCTCTAACCTCAGCTTTGTCCGTTTTCTCAGTTTAACACACCCTGTTTGCAGCGAATTTCTACAAAAACCAATAGTAGTTTCTTTTTCCTACCAAAGCTGTTAACAAGATTAAATTATTTCATTTCAATATATTCATTCTAAGTATATCGGGCCTAAGACTTCTTGATCGTACCTCGTATACTGTTATTATTATATTTTTTTCCTGCTACATATTTCTGTCGAGATCTTCTGAATTGTCATACCGCAATATGAAGATGTATATATCCCTATAATGATCAACGATATCATTCGTGCGTTTGTCTTATTTTTATATAACCTATGAGTAAAATTAATTGGTTTTATATACTTATATATTTTGAACTTTTACTGGGCCCGGTTGTTCAAAGCGTCGTTAGCTTAACGAGCTCGTTAAGGGTCATTTCGTTAACTGTTTTAGCGAATTCAATACACAATATTCTGATATTTTTTGCTGAAAAAAATGTGCAGTGCTTTACTCACATTTTTCAGCAAAACATTTCAGCATATTTGCGTATCACTCGATGGAAATTTAAACGAATCGTTAACTAACGATGTCATTAGCTTTGAACAACTGGGCCCAGGATGACTTGTGACTAC